>JANSVA010000218.1:51389673-51406420 GCA_025504915.1 Erythroxylum reticulatum | reverse complement strand
TCTTAGGTAGTACAGGTTTAGTGGGAATCTGTGACTCCAAGCTAGGATGCCTATATATAGCTCATTCGAGCTTTGCTTTTCTCAGAGGAGGGAATTCAATCAGAGAGAGCATTCTTTGTATTCTTTTGAGGGAAAGTATATAAAGTTGGTTTTATACCGTATCTCTATGTGTTCTTGTTGCCTTTGTTCTTATTGCTCTTATAAGTATTGTTTCTTAAGAGTGTCGTGAGGTAAACACTTTGGGGAGTAGGGAAAGGCTGAGTCTTGCTTTAACGGATCTAAGTGAGACTGTCGTGCAAAGGGTGTGAACGAGAGACTTCGAGTGAAACTTCGAGTCCTAGGTGACCTTTGTAACAACTGGTATCAGAGCCAAAGTTTGAAATGGAAGTAGGCAACTTGACAGAGCGAGTGTTTAGGGTGGAGACACTCCTTGGACCTATTCCTCATGGGGAGGAAGAAGTCACTTCTCATAGTACTCGTTTTGAGATGTTTTAAGTTCCAAGAATTCCTTTATAACAACTGTTAAAGCAGATGGTTCAATTAGAGGTTGTGATAGACCTAGTATTACTGTCCTAGATTCATCTCTCATTACAATATTATATGCTTCTTCCAAGTTAGGGAAAGGCTTCATCAGTAAGACTTGTGAAGTCTAATGAGAATAAGACTCATTTAACCCATTTAAAAACTTAAAAACGTCATCCTTTAAATGTTGATCCACATTATGCTGAAAACAATATGGGTTGCAACTTCCACATATACAGTGAGGATAAGGTCTATAGTACTTAAGTTTCTCAAGGTTCATGGTAAGTTTTATATAATATGCATCAAAAAATTTGTTCCCTTGAATTAATATAGATACATCATATTGCAATATGCATATTTGTTTATCATCAGGTTAACCAAAGCATTTTTTGAGTAACTCCCATATTTTTGAGGTGAATCTATATGAAAAAACTATCGAAGCTAGTGATTAACTTGTAGATTTCAACAACTAGGAAATGATTAGATTGTTACATTGAATTCATGCATTGTAAAATGGATCATTAACACTTGATTTAAAGATTATACCATTAATAAAATCATTCTTGTTTCTGATTGAAAAAGCAAGTATGAATGATCATCTCCACGTAACATAGTTTAATGCAGTGAATTCCAGAGATGTAATTAGTGTGATATAATTATATGATGGATTAATGGAGTAAGGAGAATTTGGATCTTCCACTAGTAATGAATTTTGTGATGGAGCTGAGCTTTGATTTGACTTGAGGAATTTGGTCAAATATAAAGGTAGCCTTGGTGCAAATTAAGCTATCATTAACGTCTAAAAAACAAGCTAGCCCTAATACCATGTTGAAGCTTTAGAACAATAAGGGAGGAAAGAAGAGACTGATAAACTTACCAAGTGTACACTAGTATTTTTATTCCTTCTAAGCTATATACATATGTAGGTGTTTGTAATAAATTACATCAAAAAAGGTTTTAAAAAGCAACTAATTGAACTAATTCTTGTTTGTTATGTATAGCTTATCTAACTAACTCCATCCTTCCTCCATTTCTTCTTTGCTTCCAGAAGTAGATTTTTGTTTTCTTCCTTACAAAATATTCCAGGCTCAAAAAAAGCAATATGGCGGAAAGAAGAAAAACATCATGTATGACGTTTCATAAAATAACGTTGGAGTATCTGAATTAATTTAGTCATTTGAGTTTGTTTCCATGCTTTTACACTCATAGCTAATTACTTCAGAAACCTCTTAACTTTGTCATTATGTCATATAAGGTTCTATTTTGCAGTCAAGAATTGGTTTAACTTTATAGGTTACCTGTTCTTTTTTCCTTCCAAAACTAAACGAAAATATTGACTATGGTCTTTAGTTCAAATCTGATTGTTCTCATGGCTTCTGATAAATTGGAAAGGAAGTGATTGTTGTAGTAGTAAGATCAATAGACTCAGGTTGTGAAGAGCTAGCCAATATTTCAATGTTGTGAATGGCACCAACTGGTTCCTAGAATTGAAATTATTCGTTCCGTGTTCTCACATGATTACTATTTCCTTACATGTGAATACATGTTGATACAAATCCATCAGGCCTTATAAATCAATGGAAGATGAACACTTTCATATTTATAAGAATTAAATAGAGTTTAAAATGAAACTTTTGCATTTTATTAATTCACATATACGTGGATTTATGTTAATCCAAATCATGAAAATTCTGACAGATTCGTGATCTTTTATCAGAACTTCCACGGCCTCCACGTGTTGACATGAGATATCCTATATAGGAGTGGCAATCAACATTAAGCTATGTTTCTGCCAACTGTTGCTCCAATCTTCTCCGTCATATCTAAATTTTCCGGCAACATTTCATCCGTTAACGTCTGATCGAAGTGGTATAGTAATTGAGTAAGTGGAAGTGTCACGTTTGTGAAGCCAAATGTTATACCGGACATATCCTCCTTCCTACTCCAAATGGTGTGAGCTTAGAGTCCTGCATGAAAATTTTAAATATTTAATAAAATAAATGTTAATTAGTTAAAATATGTTATACGTGTGGCAATCACATAGAGCATACAAAAAGCTGATGTAACACGGAAGATCAATATCAAACTATTTTCGCAACAAATTGAAAGTTCGAATATTTTTAGTGTCTTCTATTTTACTTCACGTTAATATTGCAAATTTGAGATAAGTTAAATTAAGTGGATTTTGTTTAAGAAATAAAAAATATTAAAAAACTGAAATGATTTCAATTATTTTATTCTTTAGGCAAATAATATACAAGTACAAAATTAAAACAAAGTCGCAAACAAGAATAACATGCCAACACAATGATAAAAGAATATGGAACCTGAAATTTGGTTTTGAATTCTAATCTAGCCAAATTAAGAACATTTTTTACAATAAATCTTGACTTTTTAGATTACAAATTTTACAAGAGACGAAAAGCTTAAAATATCCATAATTAATACCTGAGACTTGCATTAGCACAACAATGTATTAAGGTTTTGTCAAATCCAGAATATATTTAATCATCTAAATCTTGGTTTTCAGGTGAACGTTAATATAAAATGTGATCAGAGCCAAGTGTGTTCTAGAGATTCAAATTCATAATTAAAGCTTGTATGAAGCAACGCACCTCAGGGTGAGAAAAGCTGATAGATTAGATAAAGATATGAAGAATTTTAAGATAACTAAGACTTGCAGAATTTTAAGATTACTAAGACTTCTATCTATAATAAGCATAAAATAGGACATTTACCAGATCCTTTGCTCTTTATATACATGATTGAAAATTATATTTTATATTCTAAAATATACCTTGAAGTATGAAAGTTTTGAAGTACTAAATAAAAGTTTTGAACTACAAAATCTCTATTTAATAAAAAGTTTTATCAAAAACATATTAGAGTTGAATTTACTTATCAGGGGGAATAAATTCTCATCCTTTTTGTTTCTTACAATTCAGAATTTATTTTTTTTCTTTCTTTTAGGAATCTGCAAACCTATTATTGTTTTTTTTTTCAGTTTTGAATTTTCTTTACTCAGGAAATTGAAACTTTTAATCTGTAAAATTGAATTACATGACTAGTACAACAACTGCCTCAGATTCTGTGGAGTTCTAACACTTCCACTATGAGACTATGCAACATCCCCACCTATGTAATGGTAGTGTGTGATTATTGCTAAACCTATCTGTCCATCTTTCCCAGAATCAACGCCAAGCTGAAGCAGAAATTAAATTCCTGTCCTTCCATCCCAACAATATAGCTCCATCCTTCTCCACCAGTGTGTAATGCTCTGAGTAGCATCTCAGCAAGCTCCGTATCACAGAGTTGACATAGGAACTCAATGGGTATTGGTGAAATCCAGCCATTGTGAACCTGGACTTCCATTTCCCCAGGAGCTCGTGTCGCTCTACCCTCTCCTTCCCCTCACAAGCAATAATGTTCACGATGTCCCTAGCTAGGCACTGCTGTTCCACGCCAATTCGTTCTTTCTGGTCCCTCGGCATCGTCACGTCGATGCACTCAAACATTGCCAGGTAGAGCTCCATTGTTTCTACAAATCTAGGGAGGAAAGGAGTTGTGTTTGTGTTCGATTCTTGCTCCACCAAAGTAGTTAGCTTGGGATTAAGTGACTTCACCATTCGAAGCAGACTATCCCTTGGATTGGTCATATCAACACTCTCATCAGGAGTGTGGTGGAGCTGCAAGGGGAAATTCACGACCAGAGCTTCGCCAGGCTTGATTTCAAGCATTTCCCGAGTCACTTCAGGAGCAAAACCTGGAAGCTCTTTGAACTCTACAGGAATATTAAATTTCCCAGATATTGCTGCCAATCGTCTCCCGACTGCGCCCCGTCCATCACGACGACCATACTTGTTAACAGGGTCGTCGATACCTGTAATACGAACATGCGGAGCCCCACCTGGTCTAGCAGCAAGGGCTTGTAGGAGAGTCAGCCACTGAGTCCCTTGAGCAATTTGGAAGTCAACAATATGAATTCGGTCCTCATTTCTGCAGGCTTCAGCAATGGCTCCATTAGCTGCCATGTAACCGAACTTCAGGTATGGGGAAACTTCATAAAGAATATGCATGTAGGAAAGCAGGTCCTTGCTTTCAAGCTCTCTACATCTAAGTACACGATATATGTTAGTTCCTGATAACTCCTTCCTAGCTACCAAGCCTTCTATCAAGTAAGCCCCAAGGCGCTGTATTGGTTCTCCACTGATGGACACAACAGCTCTAGCCCTTTCAGCCAACCTATCAAAGTCAGTACCGTTGTTTTCAGCAAGAGCTTTAGCACAAGCAATCAACACTTGCTTCAAATTTCCTGGCGTTTTGTTATGTAAAGAAGCTTCCTCCACTGCTTTTTGACATTTCTCATCAGAAGCACCTTCCCCTGGCTGCCTATGTCTAGAGACAAACGATGGATTAGGCTGAATTAACTGAGAAGCCAGTTGTTGCCCCTGGATCCAGGACTCAGTTCTCTGATATGACACCTGCGGCCTATTACTTTCCTCAATGGAAGCATTAGGCATGGTCGTATCTTCATCATCGTCAGGCCCCATTAGAGCAGTCTCCAGTTGCTGCAGAGCATGTTTCATGTTCTGACTAGAACTTGAGTCTTGCAGTAGCGAAGGGCTCAACCTATGAAGGTAACTTGTCGACTCAATCGAAGAGTTACAGCAAGGACTGATGCCTGAAATATTATCCAAAGAGCTAAGCTGCTCCTGACTATCACTTAACGTATCACAATCAAATTGTGTTGAAAAGGCTGAGCTTGGTGAGTTTCCTATTTCAACCTTGAGTGGCCTACTAGGCAGCAGCGATGGACGGGGTGATGAGTGGGATAGACCTGCACCAGTGACACCATAACTCAAAAGGCGATGTGATTCCATACTAAATAGAAAGAAAACTTGTGTGTTTAAAGCAATTCCAACCTGCGAAATCAAAGCAATACAAGCAGCTAAGCCTACAATATGGTATCATAACTCATGAATCTTCTAGCTGAAAATCTAAGGGGTATAAAATAATAGCAACACAGATTGTACTAACTTTCTAAACTAACATCATATTCAATTCAGACATGATCCTCTCATAACGCAAAAATTTACGCCCTCTTTCTTACAACTGTAAAGGAAATGATGAAGGTGCATCTGACCAACCTCCATAAACTAAGCAGCAGCATGAAGATTACATAGATCTCTTGATGCACAATGAAGTTGGTTCAATATAAACTTATCCCCCATTTTAGCATAGTCTGTATCTTTATTTTATAATTATCAAGCCCACAACACACCAGTGGATTCGTGTACGCCTGATAGGTGGAATACGTAAAAATGAAACAAACTGAATCAAAAAGAAAAGTGGATTGGAACCTTGTTCCCACCAACTCTAGGAAAATCGGCTGACCAGCTGCAAATAAACCAAAAACAAAGCTAACCATAAGCCAAGTTCAGAATAAAGACTTCTTAGGTTCTACCTACTTATTGCTCACTGAACAAAATGGAGCAAAAGTTAGATGACATAAGAGTCATGCAACAGAAACGACCAATCCAAAGATCTAAATTAAACCCAGTTTTTTTGCAAGCTGCAAATCACTCCTAAACTCAACACACAAAAGCCGTAAGCTTGATCGACCCCAAGTCCTTTCACAATATGCTCTTCATTCTCTTTAACCAAAGAAAACAGACCATATATGAAATACACGTACAGAAAAACAGAGGAAGTAAATGTCAGCGAAGCACGAAGACACTTCAGAACTTAGAAAATGAAGAGAGAAAACAAGTAGAGCAGTAATGTACTAACCAGAAACTGTGTGGAGAATAAGGAAAGATCGAAGATTTTGCCTTGACAGTTGAGAACTGATATATCCTTTTGACTAAACAACCATAAGAGTTGTCTGTGTTTGATTTCTTTCAGAGCCTCGATTTGGTGAGTTTTTGCTTACTTCTGAGGACAGAATTCAGAAAAGAAGAAAAAAAAAAAAGCAGCCAAGTCTCAAGTATATATGCAGGTGGTACAGGGAGAGCCGGACAGATTTGACGGAGACTTTGTACGGAAGCTCACGAAGACATAGAAATGTGTTTCGCGAGGAGGCGTACGTGACGACGATTCACCGACCATGTTTTGTTACTTACATGTGAAAACTGAAAAGTGAGAACATTCTATCTTGAATCTCCTTAGAACACGCGCTTTTTGCTCTGTTTCTTTCAGTTTGTCGTCAATAATCAATTTGTTTAATATTGGAAGTGAATAATTCTTTGAATTAAATGGTGATTTGGGATTGCAAATACTAGTTAATCAGTAATAATATCATAATTAATAATCTCTACAATACAAGGGAAGTGGACGTATTACCTTATGTAAAGATTTTAATCGTTGAGTGTATATTCAAAATAAATCAATATTGAAAAATAAATTAATCAAAATAAAAATGTATAATAAAGAAAGTGATAATATTGTAAGGTTACTTTTGTAACAAAGAAGCTTCCATTTATTATGATTTGTAACCTTAACTTCATAAAAAACTTAACTTTGATTTTATGATGAAATATAATAAATAACTATATGTTAATTATCTCAGTAATATGAGTATAAATCTATTAATTTTTAATTTTTAAAAATGATTTAAGAAAAAGTTGATGTATTGAAGAGATTAGATCTGCTTTTATTTTATATTGTAATAATAAATTTTTTAAATATTAATGGTGAATATAGTTATATTTTATTACTTAAATCAAATTTATAAATTAATTAATTTTACTTTGATATTTTTTATATATGTCAAACAATTATTAATACTAAGTTAACTATATTTTATCAATAAATAAAATTTTGTATATTTTTATTTTAATAAATAAAATATTTTAAAATTTGGAAAATTATGTATTTAAATATGTTTGTAAATTTAAAAATAATTATTAAATTTTAAAAATTAGTAGTTGATATTAAATAAATAAATAAAAGTTATACAGTTAATAATAAAATTATAACATGGTAAATAAAATTTAATATTAAAATAATAAGGAACAAAATAAAGTAAAAGATTTAATTAATTAAGAACAAAATTAAAATAAAAGTAAGGTCACCTTCAAAATTAGAACCATGCTCTTATTATTTTTCAAATATGGAACTGAAATATGAAATAAAAGAGAAGTAACAATAATAACAATTTGAAGAAAAGTTGTCCTTCTGTTTTATTAGCGTCTCTTACGCGCTGGCAAGGTGAGAGTGGCTAATGCAAAGCAATTATATATTTTTTGCGCACCAGTCAGGTGCGGTTGGTTTCATAGTTAGGACCCGGGCACGTCCAGCAAGCCGTGAGACGTCAGCAATGACACTAATCAAAAGAAGGCATTGACGCGTGGACTCCAAACATCGAGTTTTGTTCTACTTTGACCAGACGTGGTGCGCGCTTTTAGCATTGTTACATTAGACGCTTATCTGAATGTATGTTGGATTGCTATGATGTAAATTTTTACTGCAATTTGAGAATTCACTTGGAAGATTATTACGAAGTGTAAAGGTGAAGTAATTGCTTGCGAAATTTTCACTTGGGAGATTGTTATGAAGTCTAAAGGGGAAGTTAACTGTGTGATTAATTACATTAATCATTGAACTCATGGCCTTGATCATTTATAAAATCAAAAGGTGACGTGATCAATTACATTAATCATTGAACTCATGGCCTTGATCATTTATGAAATCTAAAGGTGAAGTTAACTGCGTGATCAATTACATTAATCATTGAACTCATGGCCTTGATCATTTGGCAAATGACTAATAAATAATAATATAAACCAAACCCAAAATTTCACTTCTAAGTTACGAAAGCAATTTCGACATACTTTGTTTGAAAAGAGTGTCATCATGTTAATCGTGCTTAAGTATAATATGATCTGGAAGAGAGGTAAAAGATTAATTGAATCGATTCTAAACCAAAAGATACGGGGATGCCTTTGGAGCTAGGTGACTTGTTTGTCTCACATGCTTACCCAGTGAGACAATTTCCTTTACAAAACATCCTAACCTTTAAAAGAACGTAGCTAAGCTTGAAGGGTAATCATATCGTTGATTAGATACAAGGATGAAGAGTAATCTTGTCCTATATTCTATAAATATGATACTCGTGAAGAACATGGCCATCGTTGATTAGATATAAGAATGAATAAGCTTTAGTCTATTATTCAAATTCTTTCGAGATGCATAATGTCCAATTCATGGTGGTTGTTTGTTTTGAGTTTATTAACTAGGAATATGTACCTACTCCAATAATTTATTCGTTGGTTGAACAAGAAAATTCTTATAAAAATAGGGCATAAAATAAAATCCTCTGAATTTATTAGACTGTTTCCGTCCTCTCAATTGTTGACTGTTGAGTCGGTAGTATATCGACCCCCCTCTCTGCTCTCACGTGTGGATATTGCCAAAGCCGACAGCCGAAAGCCGAAATCCAGAGGGAGGAGAGTGTGTTCCCATTTCCCACCATTTGTTGACGTCATTCCGTACTTGTGCATTAAGGTTCATATTCTCTGAAGCCACGTTAGCAATTATGGGGTCCCACTTAATTTCTCATATTAAAAAATAAAATTCGCTTGCCTTATTATTATTTTTTAATGATGATTATTTATTTTTATTTTTATTGTTAATATTATTTACATATATCAGTTATTTTTATTTCATTTTATTTTTTCCTATTATTATTATTATGATTATATATTTTATTTTATTTTATTTCATTTTTATTCTAATTTTACTTTTATTAATCTACTTTCTTGTTTCTTTTTTATCTTTTATTTTTATTCATATGAGTTATTTAGAATTAGTTTATCTATTAATTAGGGTAAGATTACGTATTACTGAACCTTTCTAGATGGCGTCTTTTAGTATTAGTATTATTGTTGTTGTTGTAAACATTCCACTTGTCATATTCATTTATATGTTTAAATGTTATTAAATAAACCAATTACTTGTAGTTATTTTTACACCAAATAAGAAATTTATTGTCATTAATTAGTTTAAAATATAAATTTACTAAAATCAAGTCATGCAGATAATAAATTTATTATATTCAATTAGTTTAAAGTATGAATTTACTAAAACTGCCTAATTTTGAGCTAAAAAAATAACTACTGCGAGATTACCACAAGTTTCTTCTACAAATGATATATGCTAAAGGGCAGTCAACATCAGTTAATCATGTTAAGCAGACGAACGAAGAAATTCCAGTTCACCCCGATATTCATCCTTATTGCTTGGAAATGCAATTGTGAACCTAATTCTTCTTTGTGAATGCCTTGCTTTGGCCCAAGAAGTACTTGAATGGAAACATTTAAGTTCATGGCCCAATTAGACTTTCTTTCTTTTTGTTTTTTTTGGGTTAAGACTAGCCATACTGTATTCAGACAGCCCTGAGAGTGTCGCTTAGACCATTACAATTCAATAGAGAAATGAAATGCTGGCTTTGGATTAGAAACATGGTACTAATACGTGATTAAGAAAATAAAACTAGTATTAGAATAGATTAAAGACTATAGTATCTAATGTCTTACGCGTGTGAATTGATAATATCATTAAAGATAATTATTTTCAACCTTAATTTCTTTGGGTTAATTCTATCTTAAGATTTACTTATCTTTTGAATCTAAATGATTGTCTACAGTCTAAAGATAAAATAAAAAAGCTGTAAAATAAGGTGCATCTATATTGATGAGCAAAACTATAGCAATGTTTATGATGATTAGGCATTGACACTTTCAACGAAAATCCCAAGTTTTTTATTTGAAATATGGAATTAAATATTTCAAAATTTGTTTAAATCTTATTTTGAACAATTTTAGATGATAATTGCTCAAGTTATGATCTCTTGGAGTCAAAGAATAACAGTAGAAAGATTGCAACATCAATAACAGTGTAGGTTAAAGTGGCTATAAAAGAGACCTAAGTGAAATAGGAAAGATATACAATTTTTTATCTCTATTTTTCAACTTCTCACAAAATTTCTTTTCTTCTTTTTAATAGGTGTTGGTGTTAGTTTCTCGTCAGTACATATTAGTAGGAGCTATGACTATTATTGATTAACTTTTTTGATCTTATTTGAAAGGCGTTGAAGCCCTTCGAATATTTGGGACATAATTGAGATCTATTGTGAAGTATTTTATGAATTGTTCTTTTCGTTCTTTTGTTTTTATAATTATTTCGATTATTTCTAATGCATTCCACTAGTTTATCAATTGAAATAGTTAACAACTAGATTAAATATTTAATACA
Source organism: Erythroxylum reticulatum (assembly GCA_025504915.1). NCBI lineage: Eukaryota > Viridiplantae > Streptophyta > Magnoliopsida > Malpighiales > Erythroxylaceae > Erythroxylum > Erythroxylum reticulatum. The sequence goes on along the minus strand of JANSVA010000218.1, from coordinate 51,395,644 downwards.
AAAAAGTTTAATTCCTTAAGTTTTTACAACGGCTAAGAGTTTTTAATTTGGTAAAAGACATAAATCTATCGTGTAGTTTAAAGAACCGTAAAATAAGGTTTGTTTCAATGATAATTCTCTTTTATTATTTATAGAATTTAATTTATTTTCTTTATTACAAAATTTCATACCATCACAACTCTCATTTTGTTAAATATTTCTTATGTAATAGTTAATGAATTCAAATTTCTCAATGATCTATACTTTCCTATACTACGTTTATTTTTATTACTCAAAGTTAAGATTTAATTTAGGTGTAGATGATAATAACATCAAGGAATTCCTAGTTTGCATGTTCATCTTAAGATCTTCAAAGTAAGATGATATATATATTTAATCTAAAGATAGAAAAACTATAAAAAGAAATTAAACAAAGAAATAAAAGTTTGGAAGCAACGTAACACTCCAATTGGTGAAACAACAAAAATCATGACTAACAAATATTATGAGAACTTACCAGTTTAGATCTGAATCAACAACCTCACTGTATTACTTTTTTATATTTAAGTTCCAACACTACTTTTAAACTAAAATCAAGAGTGATCCATCTTTTACCTACTTTTCATAGATTTGTAAAAGAGGAACCTCATAAACACTTAAAGTAATTTTGTGGTATTAATAAGAACGAAACCAAATGGAGTTACAGAGGACCAAATAAAAATAGTAATTTTTTATTCTCATTAAAGGATGACACATGAAATTAACTCTACTATTAATTCGCAAAAAGTCTCACCATTTGGAATGAGATGGAAAAATTATCGTTGGAAATATTTTTCTTAGCCTTAACAGTTGCAACAATAGAAAGTAGACTTACAAGATAACATAAACATTATATGAGTATTAAGAGCATTTTAAGAAACTGTGTGTAAGATACCTGTACCATTAAATTAGTAACCACTACTTATTCAATAATTATATGAAGATCTTTTATCAATTGATAAAAATATGATCAATGTCAATTTAAGAAACTGTGTGTAAGATACCCATACCATTAAATTAGTAACCACTACTTATTCAGTAATTATATGAAAATCTTTTATCAATTGATAGAAATATGATCAATGTCGCTTGGATGGAACATTAATAGACAAAACACCTAAAGCAGCTCATATTTTAATTGCAACATCGAATTTAACTCATAATAATTCGGGACTAGACTAGACCATTCACCTTGGCATATAAATGAAGTAAGCATTTCTTCCTTTGAAAGAAGATTAGATGAACTAGCCTCTTTTGTTCGTCAGTTAGTTGTATGAAGAGTGGAAGTGACAAAAAATTATGAAATATATTTGATAGTAAGATATCTATCTTATATATGTCTAACATTGCAAGAATATTTGAAAGAACAAATAAATGTTGTAGGAGGTTTTTAAGGATAGCCTAAATCAATGCAATACATATCCTATCACATACAACCCTAATTAGAGAGACCATTATATAGGAATGCATTAATAAATTAATTAACAACTAACTTTGAACAGTACAAGTAACCTCATCCTTTTAGATAATCACATCAAATTCAAACATTTGATTCAGTTATATTTCTTGAAGACATTATTAAAATATTAGCTACTAATACTGTTGACCTTGTGTCATTACACTAGTCAAAATAAAATAACTAGACCAATTACTATAACAGTGGTGAGTCTAGGTCGATCTTACAGAGAGTGAATGTAAAGTTTATGAAATGAAATTAACTAGGGGGTTGGGGTGTTTGGATTTTTGAAAGAAGAAAATAACATAGAACTAACTAATAAAAATAAATTAAAGAAAACATACAAAAAATGATAAAAGTAGAGAATTCAGTTGGGACCCGGTTCTTTGGTTCAATCTCGGCCTACACCCTAATTAAACATTTTTTATTAATTTTTTGTTCTTTAACCTCTTCTTGCAACTATTAATTGTGGGTTAACAATTAACCCGAGTTTTCCTTTAGGTTTTGTTTAATCAAGATACAATCTTTAATTAAACCTAACTACCGAACAACCTAGAATATGATCTCTAGATTTAATTAAGCAGTAGCATTACGAATTAAGAAAATCGATTAATCAAGGCAACAACAACATACGATGTGTCATTAAACCTAGGTCATGTTATCCCTAATGATTACGAATCATTAGTCGCTACGCATGAATTTTAACATAACGATTACGAATTATATCAAAATTCTAGCAATGGGTTTCCAATTTACGATTCAATGAACGCATTAAAATCATCATCTCACAATACCCAATAGGTTCATACACAAATAATCGAATAATAACAAAAATCCGATTATCCATATACAAAACCCAAATCAATTAACATAAGATAACACAATCAATTCCTAATGAGAGAAAGAAACAACAAAATAATAATAAATACTTAATCCCGGGTCGTCGTCGTCGATGTTGCCTCCGAAGCAGCGTCAAAAGTCTAGCCTTTCATGGGTCTTTTCTGAAAAAATGCTTCAACCCCCATTCCAATCCCTAACCAAAAACCCCTTGGGTTTATCCTTCATGCAGCCCTCGTCTTTGTTTAATGCAGTCCACTGCGTTAAACACAGCTCTCACTGTGCGCTCACTGTTGCCTTTTGATTTTTTCCTACAGCGTCCCTATATTATAACTGATGGACGAATTAACATTGCAACTCCTTTTAAATCCTTCTCCACAGGCCTCCACTTCACTCTTCTGGGATAATGCAGGCGTACACTGCGTTTAACGCCAACACATGTGTTCCACCCCTGCTGCATGCGTTTAACGCATGTCCTTTTGCTGCTCTCGCTTCTGCTCCTTAGTGTTGTGTTTTAACACCCAACTCTACTCTTATTCACTATCATTTTTGCTTATTATTTGCTGCTCCTTGCTTTGTCAATGACGCTGCCATTTTGCTTCATTCCAGTTGTTGTGTTTTTTTATTTGGTAGCTTTTTGGTTGTCTTCTTTTATGTTTTCTTTCTTTTCTTTTAATTTTTCTTCTTCTTGCTCCATGAAGACAAGTAAAAATTGATCTTCAGCAAATAACCCAAATGTAGCACTTTCGACTCACTTTAATTTATCTTCTTCCAAATTGTACCTAAAATCATATATGAATTAAAGTGAGTATCCTAAGCATTTTTGTATCATTAATTACTAAGTGTAAATGATTAAATATATCAAAAATTAAACACACATCAATTTCCCCCATATTTTGCTTTTGATTGTCCTCGGGCAAAACATTAAAATTAAGCTCAAAGAGCCGAAACATTTACTCAATTCTCATATTTTCCAAGATAATATAATCACAAACAAAGATGAGTGACTTTCAAAAGTCATAGCAAGATATCAACATTCCAAGCTTTTACTCATAATCAATCAACATTCATCATCTTTAAAAACTGAGCAATCTAATGGTAGACTCGGAAAATTGTGTTTAACTAAAATATATCAATGGGTACACTCAACACCATTTACGATCATGAGAATCCATAACTTTGCATATCATTTCATTTCTCCACAACTAATGTTCACATGCAAAATCATGAATCAAAGGACTTTTTAGGGTTGTAATGTGGGCAAAGGTAAAGTGAGATATATTTGGCTCAAGTAGCATGAAAGTCATTAAAACTAGTTAAACAAAGTAACACTCATCAAAAACTGGGTACCGTTAGCTATTACAAATGCAACATTTATATTTCACAACCATATTCAGCTCTCATACACAAATCATATGAAGCATATATCAATTCGAAGGAATCACTCATCCAATTTATGCGAACAATATATTGAAATCACAAGAGTGAACCTTCCAAGCTAACATTTATCTTGTATTCAATATACTTAAATAACACATCCTTACAACTCTAGGAAGATGCATAAAACATAAACAACTTTTCAACTCATATGCAAATCATCCTTGATACATTTATTTGAAACACTTTTTATTTCATTCTTTTTTCTTTTTCTTTTTCCTTTTTTCTTTCTTTTCCTTTTTCTTTTTTTCTTTTCTTTTTTCTTTCTTTCTTTTCCTTATAAAAATTAAAATAAACTACATCAACATGGGAATTTCAATGATAAGACATAAAATAACATCCCAATATTATAACCAACCCTTACATATGTCCACCTCAACACTTAGAATTTTGTATATCCACAAACTCAACAATCACAAATGTTCTACTAGCTTTATAACTTAGGTTGGGCATTTGGTTAAGTTTAAAAGCATAAAATGTGGTTTATATAAAAAGAAAGGCTAAAGCCGAAAGGGGTTTATCAAGGAAAAAAAATATGTCAATAGGATAGGTTATTTGGCTAATGTAGTTTATGAAAAACAAGGAATGCGTAATCATATCCATGTTACTGCATGTGATAAAAATGTCGTCTTAAATAGAAATTCAATACAAAATTGGGATGTACATGTCATGAAGGTCACACGTTATCAAAAGATAATGAGACTAATATCAATGTTTCACTCAAATAAGGCTCAAAATCTCATTAGATTTGTCTACCATTAGTCACTACTCTTCTGAAGATAATGCCTATCGACTAATCACAAGAGTAAAAAAATATGCTAGAATTGCTATGAAATTCTCTAGTCAAAACACACTATAATCATGATCATATAATCCTAGAAGCAATAGAAAACGAGAAAATGTTTGTTTCATTTCTTTTATTCTTTCTCTCATTGTGATTAAAAACTTAAAAATAAGGAAAACAAACAAATTCAAAAACAAACATACATATAAAAAGTAATGCGAAAATATAAAGGAAAAGAAATTTACTTCCTTTGGGTTGCCTCCCAAGAAATGCCTTTGTTTATGGTCATTGGCTCGACTCCATTTTCTTCTCACGTGACAAAATTGTGGTCTTTAGGTATTACAGTTAGTACCACTTCCACGCGAGGTTGTTCTAGATAGGGCCTTAGTTGATCATCATTCTCATTCAGCGTCTTCCCTATCCTCATACTCTCAATCCTGACTGAGTCTATACACTTCAGAAATATTTCGAACGTCTCTTCACCTTTTTATTCACCATTTAATTCCTCCAATCTATTTTGTAAAGGTAAAGAGTTAGTTTCAAAAATAATTGTAGACTCAGTAATTACCTTTGAGCTAAAACGTATGTCCTTTACGACTTTGAGCTCCTTCTCCACTTCTTCGACACAAACAATTCGTTAAGGGTTACCCTCAAAATTCTCAAGCTCCTCGTCACTTTACAATTTTTGTACAAAAACATCCATTGGGTACACCTTGGGTTGATACATATGCTCCCCTTTGCTTTGCGATTATAGGAAATTAAGCCTTATTTCCATTTAACTAGTTGGTGTTCCATCCTTTGTTGCCTTGCTTTTGTCTCTTATTGGAATTCTTGCAACTGCTGCGACATATCCTGTTGAAAGTGCAAAGTGTTAGCAGCTAGATTCTTAATAAGTTCTTCTAAAGATGCACCTGAATCATGTTGGCTCTCCAAATTTTAGGTATTAAACCATGTGTTTCTTGAAAATTGCCCTCCATCCTTTTAGAATTGTTGACTATTTTGCTGCATTTCCAAAGTATTAGCTTTCAAAATATTATTCAACTCTTCCAGAGATGGACTGGAGTCGTGATAGGAAGCTTCTGGTCTGTATGAGAATTGTTGTCCGTTTTACAAACTATCATGGAAGTAATTCTGATGATTATTCCATCCATAATAAAAGTTAGTTTGATCAGTCCAAACATTGTTATATGATTGAGAATATAAGTTATAAAAAAATTACTTCCACCCATATCAAAATTTTCTCAATCATAAAAAATGAAAAGATCACTAAATAATAGAAAAGAAATTAATTACAAACAAATATATACAAAAAAACCAATTTAATCTTAAACAAAAACTAAAACACTGCACTCTTTAGCAACGATGCCAAAATTTGACCGTGCGTCATTGCGCTAGTCAAAATAAAATAAATAGACCTACTACTATAGCAGTGGTGAGTC
>JANSVA010000218.1:51376931-51389573 GCA_025504915.1 Erythroxylum reticulatum | reverse complement strand
GCTAGTCAAAATAAAATAAATAGACCTACTACTATAGCAGTGGTGAGTCTAGGTCGATCCCACAGAGAGTGTGTGACGATCCCACAGAGAGTGTGTGTAAAGTTTATGAAATGAAATTAACTAGTGTTTAGGTTCCACGGGGGGGGGGGGGGTTTGGTGTTTGGATTTTTGAAAGAAGAAAATAAAATGGAACTAACTAATAAAAAAAAATTAAAGAAAACATACAAAAAATGATAAAAGTGGGGAATTCGATTGGGACTCGATTCTTTGGTTCAATCTCGACCCATACCCTAATTAAGCATATTTCATTAATTTTTTGTTCTTTAACCTCTTCTGGCAACTATTAATCGTGGGTTAACAATTAACCCAAGTTTTCCCTTAGATTTTAATCAAGATATGATCATTAATTAAACCTAACCACCGAACAACCTTGGATACGATCTTTAGATTTAATTGGGTAGCAACATTACGAATTAGAAAAATTGATTAATCAAGGCAACAACCACATATGATGCGTCATTTAACCTATGTCCATGTTATTCCTAGTGATTATGAATTATTAGTCTCTATGCATGAATTTCAACATAACAATTACGGATTATATTGAAATTTTAGCAATGAGTTTGCAATTTACGATTCAATGAATACATTAAAATCATCATCTCACAATACCCAATAGGTTCATACACAAATAATTGAATAATAACGAAAATCTAATTATCCATACACAAAACCCAAATCAACTAACATAGGATAACACAATCAATTCCTAATAAGAGAAAGAAACAACAAAATAATAAAAAATATTTAACCTAGGTCATCGGTGTCAATGTTGCCTCTGAACCAGCATCGAAACATCTAGCCCTTCATAGTTCTTTCCCAATGCTTCAACCCTCATTTCAATCCCTAGCTAAAAACTCCTTGGGTTTATCCTTCACGTGGCCCTCGTCTGCATTTAACACAGTCCACTGCGCTAAATGCAGCTCTCGCTGTTCACTCACTATTGCCTATTGATTTGTTGCTGTAGTGTCCCTCTACTGTAGCTGATGGGAAGAATTAACATTGCAACTCCTTTTAAATCCTTCTCCACAGGCCTCCACTTCACCCTTCTAAACGTAAGCGTACGCTGCGTTTAACGCCAACATATGCATTTCACGCCTATTGCATACGTTTAATGCATGTCCTTCTGCTACTCTCGCTTCTGCTCCTCAGTGTTGTGTTTTAATGCCCAACTCTCCTCTTATGCTCTATCGTTTTTGCTTATTAATTGCTACTCCTTGCTTGGTCAATGGTGCGCTACCATTTTGCTTCATTCCAACTGCTGTGTTATTTTATTTGGCAGCTTCTTCGTTGTCTTCATTCCTACTGCTGTGTTATTTTATTTAGCAGCTTCTTCGTTGTCTTCTTTTATGTTTTCTTTCTTGTCTTTTATTTTTTTTTCTTCTTGCTCTAATAAGACAAGTAAAAATTAATCTTCAGCAAATAACCCAAATGTAGTACTTTTGACTCACTTTAATTTATCTGCTTTCAAATTGTACCAAAAATCATATATGAATTAAAGTGAGTATCCTAAGCATTTTTGTATCATTAATCGCTAAGTGTAAATGATTAAATATATCAACAATTAAACACACATCAACAGTTAAAGTTTAAAAGGATATTATAGTTAGTATTCAGAATTTAGAAAGTTAGATGGGTCAGATGACTACTATAATCAGCCATTTAGAGACATAAAATTTTAATAAACTACCATCTTAAATGGAGGTAAATCTTAAGGATGATATATGTGCAATAGTATTGAGAAGAAGAAAAGAATTGGAGCTTCCAAACAAAACATCACTTTTGGAATCATAAAAAGAAAAGGAGGGGGCCAATCAAAACACCTAAGGAAAAGATATTAACTAATAAAAATCATCATTTAATTAAATATAAGTGTATTCCTATTTTTATTGAATCTTTAGTGAATGACATAAAATATGAGCATAATTATACTTATATGAAACATTATGGAAATGTGAGGTAAATATTCACATTTTTATGTATTAAACAAGTTTTTCATTATGCTAAATTTTTTAAGGAGTTATGTATGGTAAAAGGGAAGCAACATTTCAAGATATGTGAAAAGCTTAAGGTAAGAGAAAATGTTTCGGTAATTATTAAAAAAAACCTTTCTAAAAATGTAAGAACCCATGTATGTTTTATATTCGTTACATAATAGATGTTAATATAATTGAAAAGGCCATGATCGATTTAGGAGCATTTAATGTTATGTCATATTCCACCGATTTAGCTTCAAATCCTAGACCCTTAAAAAAATTGTTGTAGCAATTATCCTAAGGGGCTATTAGTTGACTAATCAAATGCAAATACTAAGGAGTTAGTTAAAGATGTCCTTCTTTAAACTGATAAATTGAATTTTTCCCATAGATTTTTATGTCCTAGACATGGAAAATAATGATCGACCATCACCTATTTTATTATAAAGGCCTTTTCTTAAAACTGTCAAAACAAAAATAAATGTTCATAATGGTAAATTAACTTTGAAATCCTACAAGGACTCTATGCAGTTTAATATATACAAAAGAAAATAATGAATTGAATTTTATCCTTAACTTACAGGAACATGTTGCAAAACTAAACAAATTTTAGGAGTTGAAATTGATAGGTAGGGTTCTTTATGTTCATCTAGAATACATATTAGGAAACTTTTGCCATCGTTTTATAATTGATGCCACTTTTAGACCATTTGAAATATGCGCAGCTAGTTCTAACGAACTAAATGATGAGCAATAAGAAAATTTGGTGTAGGTGTTGAAAATTTACAAAACAATAATTGGATGGACCATTGCGAATATTAAAGGAATTAGCCCTTCTATATATGTGTGTCAAATTGCCACTTCACCAACCAGTCGTCAGGAACCATCACAAGCCTCCCCTTAACATGCACCTATCAATGCCCATCAGCAATTTTCGTTACATCACCTTGGGCACCAACCTTGCTAGAAACACATGCACCGTGTAGCTAGTAATTGAACCTAATTTTTTGGTGCCTCTTGTAACTCTTTCCCTGTCTTATTCCTTAGCCCATTCACTATAATCAAAACAAAATCTAGGAGGCCTATCGTTGCATTTTCAAACATAAAAAGGAAAAAAGTGGAACTGGATAGTAAATTAAATCTTAAAATTAGAGGATTCAACACTTTCAATGATGACAAAGATAAGACTAAGTATGAGAAATTTAACAAATAAAAAATCTATCCTCGTAAGTATATTCATACTCAAACCTTAAAATAATTGAATATTTAGGAAGAATTTGATGTTTTAGTTGATTAAATAGGTCGCATAATTATAAAAATGTGAGACTGCTTGATTTCATTGAAGTAACATGCCAATCTTATGCCATTATTCAGTTTAATGATGATCTTTACTCAACTTGTTTACCAAAAGGACTATTAAATTTCTAATGATGAGAATGGAGTTTTCCTTTTCAATTGTTGAATTTAATATTACAAGGAACCATTCATAAGTTTAAAATGTAATTATTCTTTCAAATTTTAACTTCTTAAATAATGGCACAGTGGTTTATTGATTCTGCTCCTTATAATTAAGTGCTTCAAAAAGTTTGTACTTAAAGAAACCTAGCCTTAAATATTTCTAAAAATTATTTACTTATAACTTTTTAGAAAGAAGGGATAGTGTCAAAAATTTTATTTTCTGTAGTGTATAGGTTAAAACATTGCAGTGAACTTAGGTTAGTTGCTTATAGATTCTATTTTCAAAAGAAAAATAAACCTTTAATCTTAGGTTCTTATATTACTCAACTAACTATTAATTTGATTTTACTTGATTTATCTAACACTGATATGCATATCGCTTATGAGATAGAACCCCTGGATTTAATTTTTTTAGACATAATATGTATCATCACAAAAAAAAAATGATGGCCATTTTAGTTTTGACCCAACTGGTCCAACTGCTCCTTCTTCTTGAACCTTCCAACAAAATAAGATAACAACTACATAATGACCAGCTAGTAGCCAACAGGAATACGTCATTTCTTCTTCTTTCACTTAGCAAACCTTTAGAATTACGGTCCAATTAGATAGGATTATAAACAAATGAAGTTTTATGGAGCATAATTTGATCGTTTTGTATATGGATCAACGGCTCACGCTTCCTTATCCCCTTTTCCATAAATGCATTTCACCTCTTTCCTTTATATTCAAGGATTCTTTTCACTTATCTCTTTTTATACTTTGCATGTAATATTGAGGACAACGTTTAGTTAAAATGTGGGACGGGTTTTAGTTACGTTTTGTTACATCTTAATTTTTTTCTTCATAGAATTATGTTTTATTTGTTTTGTTTTAATGTCTATCTAGTTATATGATTTTGCTTTACTTCATATTAATTGTTAGCTAATTCGTTTTGGGCTAGTCCATTATATGGTTTCAATGCATTTTGAAGGAACTAGTTTTTGTGTATGTTAAAAGATTTAGTCATTTAAGAGTAAGAGTGGCAATAAATTGAATAGTTAAACGAGCTAGGATAATGCACTTTTACAAACTTAGATGACCAAATGATAAGGCATTGTATGAACATGAGGTGACTGAAACTCCTATGAATTTTTAAGCCATAAAAGATTGAAACATTCATATTAATCTATGTTCACCTTAAAATTTGTTAACTTATATGTGGATATTTTTTTAGAACTTGCTTAGAACCATTCAAGACCACATTGATATATACATACATGAGAATGAAAAGGGCCTTCATTGTTTAAAAACCTTTAGCTTAAAAAGTGACCCAATTCAATATCCCTATTTAGTTTTTTGAGCCATAACCTTTTTCTATTATGTTGTAACCATATTACAAGTTAAATTCTCCTATTAAGCTGTGGCAACCCACTCTCATAAGACACATACCTGACATCCTCAGTGATGTTTGAGAACTTGCCCTATAAGGGCGGCATGCTAGCACAATTAGTCAATAAAATCTCATTACAATTTTTTTTCTTTTTAAAACAATGCACGTATATGCAGAAATCAATAATCAAATTGGGCCCGTTCTTTTCTTTCATAATGTCAAAATCACATTTATTATTATTATACTCAAGATCAATCTCATTTCCAAACCTTTCCACTTTGGAAAGTTATTACACACAGAAATATTCAAATACACATTGTACAATAATTACGGAAAACTCAATTCGATACAAAAATAAGAAAATACAAATGTAGACGTGAACTGATCCTGACCTCTATCTCTTACTTGAATGCAGTGGGTATACTCCCGTTTACTTAATGGAGTAACTTTTCTGAGCCTAAAAAATATTGCAAATTTTGAGTGATTTTTTGCAAACTCAGTGAGTGACTATCCTCAATGGCTCACTCAATCACATAACACAAATAGTTCATCAATTCATCATATTGAGTCACATACATTGCACGTTCAGTTAAGCATAAATCTCATTCAGAAAGTATCCAAACTATTAAAACATACATAATGCACATTAGACTCACTTTCAATTATTATTGTTATGACCAAGTGTCTTTTCATATAGCTCATATCCCTTAGTAGATATCGAGCTGTATCAGATAATGTCCCATATCCCTTAATGGATACCAAGTACATTCATAACTGAGCCTAAGGCTCTGATCATAGTCTTAGACTTAAGCTTTTTTTCGGTGGTTACTCCGGTCGCAACAACCTTTATGTTTCATGCATTCATGTAATAAAATACATCACATTTTCATATTCTCAATCAATCATATGATCAATCAGTCACTTTAACATATCATCGGACCTTAGTCCGGCATTCAATTAAGTTGAGAATAACTTTTTCATTCATATACATATTCACATTATTCTTTGAAACTAGGTCTGATATTTAACAATCAAGTCATGTATCACATATTTCGTCAAATTCACATACAAGGAGTACTTCAATGTTCTCATATTTATCAAACTCTTCGAACACTCAATGTTTGGAAATCAAAACAATCACATTCACATTGCAAAATCATTCAATACATAATACAAACAGAATAATTAGTAAATAAGACCATCTAGGTCAACTCATAGTATGCTCTATATTAGCATTGGCTTCCATGATCCAGAAACGTTTGGATGCAAATGTTCAATCTTATGTATCAACATCATAAAATACACATTAACACACATTATTAAGTGCACAAGCATATAAACACTCAATCACACACACATATATATGTGTTGTGTATAACGTATGCTTAATGACAATCCCGAATATATTATTTAAAATCACATCTTATGCTTATTATCATTTCATAATTCATATATGTCTAATTGAACTTAGGTTTACACTTCATTTGTACATGATCATTCTAAGTTCATCATTCAATCTTTACCCTTTATACATGTCTAGCTTATTCTTAAGCTTACACCTCAAGAACACTTAGTTCTTCTAATGTCATAATCCAATTTCTCCTCATTTCTTTTCTAACATTATATGCTTTTATAATACTCAATTTTTATTCACACTTACTTAATACATATTACTTAACTCCTTTGGATCATAACTATAATTATATGCACATCTTCATTCTCATCACACTCATGCCTTTGGTACTTTGATATCATCCATTCATTCACTAAGTTATAACCCCAATTATCATTTCAAACATATTACATGTTAGTCACTTAATCAAGACATCATTCTAGGTTCATTCCAAGTCCTATTTAAGCCTTAATTAAGACCCATTGACCAGTGAATGTCTGTTAGGTGGATATCTATGTCTGTTAAATGGACCTTTATGAGTCTCTTATAGAAACTTGAAAATTTGACCCTATAGAAATCAAAATCCCTTCTCGGGGTCTTCATAAAAGTCGTAGAACTCGAAGCCTCTTTAAAACCATACCTACATCACCTCAATCCAAGTTATACAGAAAAAAGTTATGCCTCTTACCCCAAAGTATATCCAAGTGTACCCATATTTTTCAGATTCCAAGTCTTTACTTACTACATTCATTACCTTAAGCTTATCTATCATTTCTAATTCAATTTCTTCTCATTGTTATTGAAGTTATGTAAATATAGTTCCCTGGAAAGTAAGTGTATTTACATGTACCTTAATCTTCTTTAGTTACAGTTTTCTAATGGAAATATTTATTATTCATAAAATAAAAGAATTATATATCTAGTTATAAGGTACCGAGATTCTTGTGTAAGTAATATATATATATACATAGAGATGTATGGGAAATAGGTACCAAGATTCTTGTGTAAGTAATATATATATACATACATAGAGATGTATGGGAAACATGTATATTATTTGTTGGACCCCAAAATTTTTCTTAGAAGATTTGAGTAGTAAATGAAAAGTGTAGATAGATTCATGTTTTACTTTGGTGTTTTAGTAGATAAGAGACTATGAAATGGGAAAATTTTGAGTGAATGTGAAGCTGAAATTGTGTAGTAAGTTGATAAAGAATATGTATATGTGTGTATGTTCTGTTATTGGTGTTCATTATTAATCATGAATTATAATTTCCTTATGGATGATATTGAGTTGAGAATGAGGAGTAAATGAAGTAGAAAAGATGATTTTGGTATGAGATGTGTTAAGGAAAGATTTGGAGACAAAATTGGTAGATGATCTGGAAAGTTGTAGTTTATTCTTGTAGCATTCCAACGATATATAGTATAGACATTTTGGACCTCTGGATTGAAAGTTATGTTCCTTAGAAAGCAAAATGCTTAAGTGTATAAAGATGTATCATCTGTAAAGACGTTTTGTTTGTAATGACATCATTCATCTTAAGAGCTGCATTGTCTGTAAAGACGCATCGTCTGTAAATATGTATCGTCTATAAAGATGCTTCTTTTGTAATGATGTCATATCGTCTGTGATGACGTCATTCGTCTTAAGAGATGTATCATTTGTAAAGACGCTTTGTCTTAAGTTGACCCCGCATCGTCTTAAGACTTTGCTTCGTCTTAAGTTAACCCCACAACGTCTTAAGTCTTTGCTTCGTCTTAAGTTGACCCCATTTCATCTTAAGAGTTGCATTGTCTTAAGTTGACTTTGCTTCGTCTTACGTTGACTTGGGTTTTGTCTGTCTTTACTCCATCTGCTCTTTGCTTCGTCTGCTTTTCTTCATCTATATTTCGCTTCGTCTGCTCTTTGTTTCGTCTGTTTTGATTAGTCTTCTTTGCTTCATCTATATTTTGTTTTGATTGCTCTTTGTTTCGTCTACTTTGCTTTATCTATATTTTGCTTCGTTTGCTCTTTGTTCGTCTGCTTTGATTCTTCTACTTTGCTTCGTCTAAATTTCACTTCTTCTGCTCTTTGTTTCAGCTACTTTGATTAGTCTACTTTGCTTCATCTATATTTCACTTCGTCTGTCTTTGCTTTGTCTGCTTCGCTTCGTTTGCTTTTACAATTTGTTTGCTTTTTGATTGGTTTCGTTTAATCCTATCATCTGGTCTTCATGAAAGTTGTAGATCTTGAAGCCCTCTTTCAGATATTCTAAAGAAGACTTTGATTCGACATCTATAAAGAGAGTTATGCCATTTGTCCCAAGATAAGTTCAATGTGTTTGGGGGTAAAACCTTTGTTTGATTCTTTCAGTTATAACTTTGTTATCTGACCTCCAAATGAAAAGATTCTTGAGCCGATAGTTTCTTAATACATTTTGTCCCTCCATAAAACTTGATAGCATTTAGTATTGATATGAGAAAGATGAATTGAATCAAAGTAAGGGTATCTGATGGAAGAGTATGAATGGGAGGAATTTAAGTATAAGGCACTGTTTCAATATAAGAATAGTCCGAAAATGTTTAGGGCAATACTCTTGGAGTTCTAAACAAAATGGATTGATTTGGTGTCCTTAGAAACTTAAGACAAGGGAGAACATTTTTCTAGAAGAAAGAATTATGTTAGAATGTTCAAGGATATTGTTGGCAAGAAACTTAAGCATAAAAAGACATAAGACAAAAATGGAAGGGCAAATGGGGTATTTCGCACTCATAAAGGATACAATTAGAAGAAGAATTATTGTCTGGCATTTTATAAGAAGATAGATGCATGGAAGAGAAATCAAAAAGAGAAAGAAGAGAGATTTTGGTGGTTGAGAGAGAAGATGAGGGTTGAGCTAGGGTCTCTTCATTTCTTAACTTTTGAGAGAGATTTTGAAGTGGTTCAAAAAGAGAAAAAGGTATAGGAAGAGAAGAGCTTCCCTTTGAGCTAAAGATCCCTTCATTTGGTGAAGATGAAGGTAAGATCATTTTGGATCTTTCGTATTTTTAAAAGGATTTTAGTTCATAGAATTTAGAAAATGCTTGGGTTTAAGCATTCAATAATAAATTTTAGTGATTTTGCATTGTGGGATTTCTATTGGATTCCTATTGAATGAGACTTGGTTTGTTTTAGGGAACCAAGAGAATCCTACCCAAGAGCAAGGGGAAAGACAACCTTGACTTGGATTTTTGCAAGCAAATGAGGTGGGTAATATTTTTATGGTTATTGTGTAAATGAGCAAAATCTTGCCTATGTGTGTATGTGGAAAATTGTTTTGTTTGAAATTGACTTGTTTAAGTTATGCATGGAAATAAGTACGACATTTTTATATAATTGAATTTCGATTTGATAATATATGCCTTGATATATTTCATGGAATTTTGTATAAATGAAAAGGAAGGAAAGAGCATGAAAAGTATGAAAGCATTTGATGAAATGATTTGAGCATGATTATGTGTTTTTGTTTGGGCGAGAGAGGAACTATTTCGTAGTCACGTGCACGTCGATGTAAAGCCTTCTCCCGGTTACCTGCTTGTGGCACATAAAATCCCAAAAGTGGATTCGTTTTGTTCATGGAGTAAATTTCGGTTTCTCTGTTTTGCTTACGGAACCCTCGAACCAATTATTGTGCATTTTCATTTTGATTTGTCAAGTTATGATTCAAGATTACGTGTTATGTTTTGATGATTAATTACACTTGACATGTTCTATGTGTTGATATGTTCAACTATGAGTTGTGAATTGAATAGTGAATGATTGAAATTGCTAGTTCAGTGAGATATAGACGTTTATGAATATGTGAAGTATATACATGTTTGATTGTGTGGCTCGTTGCCAATGGCTGTAAATATATTAGCCACTGAGCTGTATAGCTCACCCTCCTCAGGTGCATAAATAAACGAATAGCAATCCTTGCATGGCATTAGAACTCCAAGATAGTTAGAGACTTTTGTAATGAAGTTAGTTCAGGAATTTTTGTACTTTAGAATTATATCAAGCATAAGCATTCAATTGTATCATGTGTATTTTGTATTTTGCATTTTGTATTTTGTATTTTGAAACAAGCTCGTGTAAACTTTATTTGGATTCTTTAATGAAATATGATTGGATTCTACTTGTGATTCTTAAAATTTTAATTGTTTGATGTTCGACTATTATGGGCACGCCACCCTTATGAGCCGATGGGCTTTGTTATGTCTCCGAATGTTTAGGTTCCAAAAATGGGATCCAACAATTTGGTATCAGAGCGACTAGGCTTTTTCTAGGCTCATAATGGATAGTGTTATGAATTGGTTGGCTACGTGATTAATTGTGTATTGTGAATTGATGTGTTGCATTAAGTGACATTCATATCATGCATAAATGTAGGAAATAAAATTAAAATGAAAGTAAGCTAAAGCATTAGTGTTTTATTGAAGGAGTTAAATGCCACCTCGTAAAAGAATACGAGGAGTTTTGCAAGTATCTACTGCATCTGATTCCTCACTATTAGAGAAGGGTACTGATGAGTATAGAATCCTAGTAATTACAACCGTATGAGTTACATGTATGAACTTCCGTTAAGAGTTTGGACTAGTAGAAACGATGAGAAGAATGGTGTTTGGTTAGAGTGAAAGATGAGGAAATTTTGTGGATATTTAAAAACAAGAAATATGACGTAGTCCGTTATGTTAGACATATATGTAGTATTTGTGGTTGAGTTAGAGAATAAAGTAACATAATTTTGTGTAGATATGTACTTGAATTGATAAAGATGTGAAAATATTTTCATAAATTGACTGAAAAGAGATAGAGATAGGGTGAAAACGATAAGATTTAAGGTGTACAAGTAAAGACAAAATTGAAAGGTTGAACTTGGAATTGAGAATGATTGTTTAATTGGTGTGATAAGAGTTATGATCTGGTATAAGGTTATGTTAGTGAATTCGATATCCATATTTCAAGATAGCTATGTGTCTATAATTCTAACTTGATTAAGAGTGTACGTATGGAAAGTGAAACAAGTGATAGTGATATATGTAGAAGTTCTAAAGGTTATGTCGACCGGTTATTATGAGATACATATTTGATAATGTGGATAAATTGGAGAATAATATGATTGAGTACATATGAGATCAATATTTGGATACAGTATAGGAGATCATCTATGATTCCTATAGTTAAAGATTATGAGATGAATCAGAGTAATGAGATGGAAGTATGGTATAAGTGATTATGTTGAAAGGTAACTATGATGGAACATAAATTTTTGAATAGTCATAGAATATTCAGAGGTTACTTAGAATAGATTGTGATTGATGTATCATTAGTATGAGATATGAATTGGTAACTAGCCGAAATTACTTATATATATATATATGATGTAATGATCTTTATGGTGTGTACCAAAATATAAGAGTAAACGAATATGCCTCTTATTTTATTAAGTTTTGTTATAGAGGACATTTTGATCATATAAAGTGTGATAGAGATTGAGATTATTGAAATGTCATGAACAGTTGAAATTGATCGTTTTGAGGTATTAAGAATGGCTAAAACAACATTGATGATGATAGCAATTGATTAATAAAGATTTCAGGAATTGTATAGATGATTATAGCAAGAAATCTTCTTTCGAAGAAGAATTTCTTTGAACTAAGTTAAGCGAATCAGGTAGTTATTTTAAGAATGATCAAAGAAAGAACCAATTAGAGATGAATATGTAATGAATTAAAAGTGAATATTAATCAAGCATAAGAGGTAGAGTATGCTACTGAGAATGTATGTATTTTCTCGGTGAAAAGTATCTAACTACATGAGTGGATTTTAGGAAATTGAGAAAACACTATTGTCAATGTGAGAAAAACTTAAATTCACATTATATCTTATGAGAATATGAAAAGGAGATATAAATTAGATTTGGATGAATGTGTTACCAAAGTAGGAAGTTAAGTTACAAATAAATTAAAATATGAGGAGAAACTAGTATGAATGTGTTGGATCACCTATGGCACGAGTATTCTCAATGCGCAATGGAAAAGATCATAAAATAACATTAAGTATAGCCGAAAACTATAGCATGTATGAAAATACCTCTTGACGCGGATTTTCTTTTTCAGATTCATAGACACTACAATGTGTGAATGTCCTCTATTGGTATCCAAACGAGGATGAACGCTCCGGGAAGAGACTAGTGTGTGCTAGCACGTTCCAAAACTCTTTTTAAACGCCGCACAATATTTCTCTTGGAAGAAAAAAAACGAAGGTGGTGACTAGGGTTTTCGTCTCATTACTAATGAGACATAAGTTTCTCTATTTATAGAGAAACCCTAATTCCTATTCCTATTAGGAATAAGAACATCATAATTCTAAACCCATT
>JANSVA010000218.1:51337835-51371524 GCA_025504915.1 Erythroxylum reticulatum | reverse complement strand
TTTTCTATTGAAGCACGAGCAGGAAAATGGATTCGATCTTATACTATTAATGCTGTTAAATACAAAATTTCGATTAATTACTCCTACAATTATTATAATGATGTCAATAATTTCTTACCATAGGCAATCAAGATCGTTACTTTTACACGTATAGTTGGAAGAAATTGAAGGATTAAACACGTAAAATTTACAACATTTTTAATTTAATCAAAGATTACTATAAAGATAACATCCACCAATTTTATCCAGCTTGCATATGCGAGTTGTCTATCTTGTTCAAAGTTGGGAGCTGCTGTGTTCTGCCATTTCATTTCATAGTATTCTTTGGTTTCTTGTCAACGGCATTCATCTATGTATATAAAAATTACCTAGTCTAATCTTCGTGCCTGCCATGCATTAGTGCCACACTACATGTGCCTCTGTGCCTATTATAAAATCTCTAGTGACCTCAACCCCATTTTGTTTCAGATCCGCAATCGCTATAGGTTAAGTGAACGACTCTTATTGTCTACACTGGTCCGTCGGATATGGGGGCTTCTGAATGAAACAGCCCAGACCAGAAGCAAGATATTATGGATGAAAAAAAAAAAGGGTCATCACTCTTTTTTGTAAAACATAATTGCATCAAAATATAGCAATGATAAGTTTTTGATATTAATATGTATTCATCCTATTTGAAATTTATTTTTAAGTCAAATTATACGGTATTAGTTACTAAATTATGTCATCATATTTCAAAATAGAAGCCTACCCATATTCTCAATATAGATTAATGTCCTTGGAAAGTTTATACCTACATAACATGTTAAGTAACATGTTTTTCACTTATGATATGTAGGAGTGCAAGTTACACATCAACAAAGACAAATCAAGTTCTTTCTTATCCCAATAAAATTCAATTCTTGGGAAACATCAACTGTGTGATTATTATATATTGGAGAGTAAGTTTCCAATTGATAATAGATTAGATTCGACTTGAAGAAAGAATTAATAAATTAGAGTACTGCTGAAGTTGATACTTACGTTTACCAATTCAAAATGCTATAATTATATTTCGAATGGTTGTCTTGAATTATTAATTAAGTTGTCCTAATCTTCCTTCTATAGACAAGGATTAAGATCACTTTCATCAAAGGCCATAGGTGGGGTTCATCCCTTTTCCTCTGCCCCTTCAATTTGCTTTGATAGATCCAATATATATAAATATGACATTTAATCTTTCCCACTGATGTTAGGTGTGTTTAGGTCCATTTCTATATCAACCTCCAAATTGGCTAACCACACAGCCACTGTTAAATAAAGACATTTCACTAGCTACACTCAACAACATAGCTCATATGCAAGCAAGTCTAAAACCCTAAAGTCTTACCAAACCCATTTCGCTTATGTTTCTTCAAATTACATTCTTTCTGGTTTGTTTTTATCAAACAAAAATCTTTTTTCTTTTGTTTCAATATGAAAAACGATATCGGATATTAAGGTTAAGGATACATCAAATAACTAAGCGGAACAAGATAAGGTCATTTATTTCAAGATAAATTGTATTTTATATGATGAAAAGATAACATTTCTAACCCCCCTTATAAAAGATCAACATTAATGGAATTTGAGTTGGTAACATTATTACGTTCAATAAGTTGATATATAGAAAGAGTTTTTTTTTTATTTTTTTGAGAAACTAAATAATTAATAAAAATTAAGATGAAAGGTGATGTAGGGAAATAACCTTAAAAATAAAAGTCACTTAATATGAACACTTAAGGACACAAATAAAGGGACTAAATCCTCCAAGCTGTGGCTGGTGACTGGGGTTACTTTCCTTTTAACGCTGCCTTTGATAGGGCCCTTTTCTGAAGGCTCCTGTTTCTGAATAGTGATCCCCATAGCTACAATATGAGTAGGTTGTGTTGTTCATGGCAGGTTAGAGTGTTCCAGTAACCATCGGAATATATCAGTAAAAGAGAAGTCCCTGTAAAGTTCCACAAACATAGAACACTCTAATTGCATCTATTGTGTTAAACAATTTGAAAGTTGTTAACTTATACTGGTGTCTAATGCGATACCCAACTCAAGTTGGCATCTCTAAAATTGTTAAAAATGAGAATCAAATTGAGTAATAAAAAAGCAATTGTGCATGTCCAAAAACTCTTAGATTGCAATTACACAACGTCTAGTCATTTTAATTTCAAATTAATACCATCCTAGTAAAAGAGCACAATATATTCCCATTTATTAGAAATCAGTACTCATGGGTTTGGACCATTCTTGGTCTACATTATTTGATTTTCAGACCTGTTTTGGACCATTCTTGCTATAATAGTATTTGATTTGAATACTTCTGCTATCAGGCTATTATTGGTTACCAATTTTTATTGAAATTCGGGAGCAAATTTGCTACTGCTAAATAGCGGTGCCCTGCTCTGTATTTATTATTGGTTGCCAATGTTTTATTGAAATTCAAGAGCAAATTTGCTACTGCTAAATCGCGGTGCCCTGCTCTGTATTTATTATTGGTTACCAATTTTTATTAAAATTCGGTAGCAAATTTGCTACTGCTAAATCGCGGTGCCCTGCTCTGTATTTAAAATCCTAACCATCCAATTTATTGTAATAAATTACTGGAATTTATTTAACTATAGGTCACAGCACTTTAAGAACACTAAATCTGTTTCCTTGTAATTTACTTTCTCAAGAACAAAGTAAAAGAATTAATCTTGGTTGGCATAACATATCAATAAAATAAAATTAAAATACTAACAAAAAGAATGGATTTGTTTTCATTTTCAGTCGCTGCCTCTGCCTCTGCTACACAACCTCTCTTTCTCTCTCTGTTTGATTCCTGTCTCTAACTCGTCTGCCTGTAGTCTAACGGACTTAGAAGCCAAACCCATTTTTGTTTGTTACTCCCATTTTAGCTCTCCCTCTTAACTCTTTCCACTCTTCTCTCTTTGTTTTTTGCTTCCCAGAAACATGTAACT
This sequence comes from Erythroxylum reticulatum, assembly GCA_025504915.1. Taxonomy (NCBI): domain Eukaryota; kingdom Viridiplantae; phylum Streptophyta; class Magnoliopsida; order Malpighiales; family Erythroxylaceae; genus Erythroxylum; species Erythroxylum reticulatum. The sequence continues at coordinate 51,368,546 of JANSVA010000218.1, read as the reverse complement.
GTTTGAAACTCAAACTGGTTTTGTTACCAAAAACATGGTAAGTTTCTGAACTGAAGTTGAACATTGTGTTTAACTTTGTTCGTCGGAGACCTTTTTTGATTTGTGGATTTCTTTCTGGCCATTATGCTTGTAAGCTTTCAAAGATTGCCTGTAAGCTTATAAAAAAGTTGTCGAGGAAGACAAGGAAATTGAGAAAATGAATGAAATTGTTTCTTGGGTTGGTTTTGTTTTTCCTTTTGGATTAGCTTTCTCCAACTCTGCGTCCAAAAATAATCGTATGTAATGCTTTTAACGGTTGAACAGTTGTTACTTTTGAGTGATCCTTGATTAATTGTGGTGATGAAAGTCCCATGTTTAAAAATCTGTTTTCTTTTTTGTGAATACCTTCTCTGGAAATCCATGTCATTGCAACACTTTGAATGCGTAAGTTACGTTTCTGAGTTACTGATTTGCTTCTTTGACGAAGTCCAATTTTTTTGGTTCTAGTAAGATTTTTCCTAATTTTCGTTTCTTTTTCGGGTTAAATTGAATTTGTGATTTTAGCACTGTAGTTGACATTTCCTTATTTCTGGAAGCTAAATCGGAGATAAATGTTGATACTCTTGTCTGCTCTTCTCTCCAATCCAACATTTCATCCCTTGCAGAATTTTCTGGCTGATATTGAGTGCTGGATAGTTTCTCTAAATTTGACCTTTTAGTTAAACCATATCTTGTATGACCATTGCAATTTAATAGTTGTATGGTTGTTGTGAATGATTCTGGAAAATAATTACCTTTATGTAATTCAGAAATGTTGAGACTACAGTTTTCCTTGTGTCACTATTTGTCTACAATGGAAAGGTCATGGTTTGACTGTGGCTTTATATTCCAGTTGTGTCAATGGGTCAGACGATTCGATGACAACCATACACAGTAAGAGCACAGAAATGAAAGAAGATTCTTTGATTATTGGGATTTCGATAGGAGTGGTGATTGGAGTGCTTTTGGCAATAGTGACACTAATTTGTCTTCGCTATCATAAGCACTCACAGATAGGGAACAGCAGCTCTAGAAGGGGAGCAGCTTTACCTATTCGAGCAAATGGTGCTGATTCAGGTATGATATTATCAGATTCAACCATTGACCCTGAATCACCAGTGAAAGCTGGACGAAATGGCATGCCCTTGCAGATTGAAGGATTTAAGAGGAATAATGTCGTGTCAGCATCTGGCATACCAGAGTATTCTTTCAAGTATGCTTACGTTAAACCTGCTGCATTGCTGACCTCACTGGTTGATGTTGAATTTTATATGCTACATTTTGTTGTGCAACAGTTGTCTAAACTTATGGTACCATTTTGAGAGCTCATAAATGGCATTCTGAGCAAGTATGAGTTTGCAAGAAAAAATGAGGGTTCGGTAAGTGGTCATGGAATAAGTATAACTTTCGGAGCGAGGATCTAAAACTTTGCAGTGAAACAAAATGGACTAATGATTGTAACTTGAATAGTTCATGCAAAATTTGGTACAAACACCATCTATATTCCCGTTAGTATGTTCTTCCTTTTCATTTTCATGTATTTAATTTTATTCCTGATGTTGCTCAAGTAGGGATTTACAGAAAGCAACATGCAATTTTACAACACTTATTGGTCAGGGGGCATTTGGTCCTGTATATAAAGCTCAGATGACAACTGGCCAGACTGTTGCAGTTAAAGTGCTTGCAACTGATTCTAAGCAAGGAGAGAAAGAGTTTCAGTCAGAGGTATTTTTGATTAGCTTCTATGAGGAGTAGGCATTCTGAAACATACTGGTGTGTAGTATGATGCTAAAACTTGGAGAAAACTGTTTTGCATCAGAATATCTGGGTCTTCATCTGTTAATTTAACTACTTAGCATGGTGGCTAACTCAGCTAGTATTGTCACCAAACTACTTCTTAGTTTGGCAAATTTTTTTCACTTGTTTTTATAAAAGAAAATCTAGAAACCAAGCCCTGAAGTTAGAAGCAAAACTAAACCAGTTATTTGTGCTTCAGACATAATCCAGCTCAAGAATTCAAAATAGACTAGCATGATCAATTAAGGGTAGAGGGCCATTTGGAATATAAGACTCCTGGGAGATTCAACTCCTGAAGTTTCACCAAATTTGTATTAACTCGTTTGAGAAAACAAAATTTTAACAGAAATTATACTGTCTGGGGGAATTGTCGTGTACTGCTTGAAACTTGCTCTTGTTATGCCCAAGATAAGTTCTGGAATTTGAGCCTTTATTCTAAATCTTACAGCTGAGCTTACTAACTTACAGGTTATGTTACTGGGGAGATTACACCACAGGAATCTTGTGAATCTGGTTGGATATTGTGCAGAAAAAGGTCGAAATATTCTCATATATGTCTACATGAGTAAAGGGAGCTTGGCTTCTCATTTGTACTGTAAGCTGGCATTAACTCTGCTTGTAATACAATACGCTTCTTTTTTCCCCATCTCCTGGAGGCTAGCCTGGAAGGCATTTTATTTTATGCTTTTCAAATTGGAGGTTTTATTAAATTTCAACTTAAATTGAGAATTGGATTCTCTAGATGTTTCATTTGAAAACTCTTGCGTACTTATTATCATCATCAACACCCAGCTGAAATCTCGCAGAGTTGTGGGATCTGGGTCTTGCACACTTTAAGGGAACCTTTTTCTGACAGAATTCCACCAATAATAACTTTCACAGAAAGTTGTATCCAGGAAAAGAATTAGAAACTTGTAGCAGTTTCTCCCTTGGTTTTGTTGCAATAAATCTATTGTGTTTGTTTCTTTCTATAAATGCAGGTGAAAACCATGGGCCACTGAGCTGGGATTTGAGGGTTCATATTGCCTTAGACGTAGCAAGGGGCCTGGAGTATCTTCATGATGGGGTAACCTTGCAATGTCCTTGATTATTCCTTGTTCCTTTGTACATTTATCTTAGTTCCCATACATTGTTACTGTCTTCTGTACAATGAAACTAATTAGTTAATTCTTCTACTTATTGTTGTAACAGGCGGTTCCTTCTATTATTCATCGGGACATTAAATCATCCAACATTCTGTTGGATGACTCAATGAGAGCAAGAGTGCGTCTCTTTTGACCTTTTAAAACTTCTAGTTAAGAATATGTAACATGGTTCTGATACAAATTTGGTGTCCTTTTAGTTCTGTTGTTAAAGTTGGTAAATTTAATGATGTTCCTTGAATGGCTGTTAGGTTCTCATGCTAATTTGTTAGTATTGGATTTCCTATCCGCATAGGTTGCTGATTTTGGACTTTCAAGAGAAGAGATTGTAGATGGACATGCAGTTAATATACGGGGAACTTTTGGATATCTTGATCCTGAGTATATATCTACACGGACCTTCACTAAGAAAAGTGACGTCTATAGCTATGGAGTGTTGCTCTTTGAACTAATTGCTGGCAGAAATCCTCAACAGGGTCTATTAGAATACGTTGAGCTTGTAAGCCTATCTGTTTATCTCTCCGTGTATTGGAAGTTAACTTGAGAACGACTGCTTTCTTTAAACGAGCTGCTTTTGAATGTAACAAACAGGCCGCACTCAACAATGAAGGAAAAGTGGGATGGGAGGAAATTGTGGATGCACGTCTAGAAGGGAAATTGGACGTGCGAGAACTGAATGAAGTGGCATCGCTTGCATATAAATGCATCAACCGAGGCCCAAGAAAACGGCCAGCCATGAGGGACATTGTGCAAGTCCTTTCACGAATCCTCAAACTGAGGCACAAGAAAAGGCATCACAGAAAGTCTCTTTCTGCAACAACAGACGATGTTTCTCTAGATATGGATCCATCAGAAATGAGGACTCCAGTCTCTGAACGTCATCAAAGACAGGAATCTGTGGACAGTAGAGACACCTGTGAGGTTTAGATTATGGTTTATACATCTTCGCATTAGTTACATTCTGACAAAGAAAACGAGATAAATGGAAGCCAAATTTAGAAATGGCACGAATTTTATCCATCTTGCTACATACTAATGTTAGTACCAACGAGGTCATGAACCTTTCAAGATTTTTTAATTCAGTAATTAAGTTATGATCAAGTCACATCAGTAAAAATTAATATTTATTTAATTATTAAAGTTAAAAAATTAAAAAAGTTCCAAAAGATTGAAAACATTATGATTGATTATTCCTATAAATAAGGTACAACTAATTTCATCCATCTGTGCTTTAATGAGGTGACGCTCGAATAGTGGCATCGCTAAAGTTACTAAGTTAGAAAATCGAACACATTAGCTATTAAGATTTAAAAAACAGAACACCATTATTCCCTTGATTTTAATTTCGCTAAACTTCTTCTAAACCTTTATTAATATGTGATTAATATATCATATGTGGAACCTCAATCTGTCACAATAGTCTCACCCTTAGATCTTATATGTACAAATTATATTGGGATAAAGATATAAGTCTCCCAAATAGTTTAAGGAACTTTACAAAAACACCAGATCTTTAAAATTATCATCTTTTTTAATTTTTGGTTTTTTAGAAAAATCTCTTTTCTTAGGTTTCGATTAAAAAATAACGACGAAACATATACAGTATAAATATGAAATATAAACTAATCAAATACTATTTACATAATAATTCAACCCATTTCTTAAACTCGAGTCTAAATAATTAAATTCAACTTAAACTAATAATTTATTATAATTATTTTAAATTATTAATTTAAATCAAATTTAATTAATTCATGTCAAGTTTAAGAGTTGAATTTGGGTTACCAAATTCATAAAATTTGATTAGTTCATGTCTAATGTTCATACTAGGAATATTTCGTTTTTATTTTTTAATCGAAGTATAAGAAGAGATTTTTCTAGAAAACTAAAAACTAAGATTTTTTTTCGATAATTTTAAATAAACAAATTGATATTCCAATAGGCTATAGTTTTGCAAAATTTTTTATTTGGTTACGGTTAATTCTAGCACAATCAAAACAGGAAAATTAAATGATCAAATGCAAATCAAGACAAGAAATTTGTTAACGCAGTTCGGTACACTTTATCTACGTCTGCAGGGCCCTCACCCAACTATATACTTTCATTAACAACAATAGTTTTATACAAGGCTTTGCTGACTCACTTAACCTTTGACACTATCTCTCGTCCTTACAACCTGTGAAAGTAATTCACACCCAATAATATAACCGACTCGTGCTAATCTCAACAGAGGATTTTCTCAAAAACTTTTAGTGATAAAGATAATAAACAAACAACTTAAGTAATCAAAATAATAAAAGCATAAATGAATACACTTGAGATAAGAAAAATAACTTCCCTAATAAATTCAACTCCTTTAATGACAAATCGAAAAGTTGTTCACTGAGAGTATTGTCGTGGTCAGTTGTTAGAATTTTCACACACCACCTTCATTATCAATAGCCAAATAATCAACATTCAATCACCCCAACAAAAGGCAAAGCGATAGATGAAAAATAGTAGCTACAGATATTATGAAAACATCTAGAGTTTTTGTACACCATAAATCACCAAGGACAACCACACAATCGATACTCCATCAATAATGAGTAGTAGAACCGAAAGTATGTATAAGCCAAAAAAGAAACTAGTTGCAAAATTCCTAAAGACCAACCTCAATTGTTGTTAAAGTATAGAACAATATTCAGCTGCAAAAAATCACAAATCACCCAACCAACACATGTAAAAAAGATAGAGAGAAAATCATAGTTGCTACACCCCTCACAATTAACGACAACATAACCAAAATATAAATTGCAGTGACAATAATTCAGTATAGGTTACGTGATACACCTGAATCTACAGCTCCAACAACTCAGCCAAGGTTGCATGATACACCTAAAATGTTTGCAGTAGATGTAGTTGTATTTAACCTAAACAGTTACTTAACATAATCGAAGATTGCCCTTGAAATCCAGCTGCCAAGTCATCCAATATCATTCAATTTTCAACCTACTACATACGTGAATCCATTATCCCAAAAATAGACTATATATTTAAATCTCATCTTAATTAGGATTTAACTTATCAAACTTGTTTTAAAAAGAGTCCCACATAAACTCAACTAAGTCCAATTATCAAATAATGTCCAAAATTAAATAACAAGATATCATAACCTATATCTTAACAATCTCCCCCTAAAGCAGATAATTGGACATATAACATCGAATTCACAAACCACAAAAGAACTCCCCTTTAATCAGTCAATTATATCCAAATATAAGAAATTATCTGAAGAGACACATATTCCAAATTAATAGCACCCAAGCAACAAATCAAAAACAGATGTTCCAACATAGTGTTCTCCCCCTTGGAACAAAAGATGTCAAAAAGTACAATTAGGAAGCATCTGAAAATCAAAGAACCCTTTGTTTAAGTTGATGAAGAGCATCAATCCCCTGAAAGATACCCTCAATCCTATCGATTTCAGTAAGTAGAGCAGCATGAGAGTTGATGGATAAAGAAGTCGATGCATCAAAAGCTCCAGATGGAGTATAGGGCAAATCAACCACCCGAACATGCTTATTCACATTCAAAATCCTTGGAGAGATATTCATCAATGTCACCGGTTCAAGGGCACTCGAATCCAATCGAGGAACACCATTTGCATATAGAAATTAAGTGATTAAGCATGGAAAGTATAATAAGGAATGAGGCTTTTCAATAATTGCCAACATTGCTCCAATGATAAGTTTGCCCAAATTGAAGTTTTCCCTAGTTCCAATGGCATAAACAAGCTTAGCTTGCGCCAGATAAATTGATACCACATGCGTACTTGGCAACCAATTTGCTAAAACCAACTTATGAATAATAAAGTATTTATGTGTCAACATAGAAGCATGCAAAACAGAAGTAGATGGCCAAGCAGTTAATCTTCCTCCAATTATCACAGTTACCATCATATCATTTGGCAAATTCCAATCATCACTATAAGTAAGATTCCCAAGCAGATTATCAAACCCCAAAAATAAGTTTATTCTATCAACATCAAATGGAATCAATCTACCTCCCATATACACCATTTGATAGCACACAACATATTCATTTAAGAGATTGTTATCCAAATTACAGTAAAATTCTTTTACCGAATTAGAATCAAAGTGTTGTGGTAACAATGCAACTTGCAATAAATTTCTTTCAAACAACAGAACATCCAAACGAAACTACTAAAATTCATCCAAGTTTATCGAATGGTCAAGAACTAACTTGATGTTCATGATTGTGTTTGATTTCTGTGTTGTAGCAGAAGTGTAAAATTTATAGGACATAGCATCATTAACCAACATTTTGACTAGATGGCCTCAGCGTGGTGGTCGAACTGATTTCTAAGCCAATTTCTTTGTCAATTTTTGAGGAGTAGCAATAGGGGTAGTCGGTGGTGGTACAATTGTGGAGCTGGGAACAATATCTTTAACGGGAGCCTCATTAGTATCTGAATCAGAATTTTCTATCAAAGCAGATAACACACGTAGATGGTCGAACTAATTTTTGAGCCAATTTCCTTTTCAATTTTCAAGGAGCAACAATAGGGGTAGTCGGTGTTGGTACAATTGTGGAGTTAGGAATAATATCTTCAATGGGCGCCTCGTTAGTATCTGAATCAAAATTTTCTATCAAAGCAGATAACACACGTAGAGCATGCTCTTGACCTGATATCTTGTTCCAAATAGAGGAGGTGTGAGAAATCTCAATTGGTACTTTCGGGGAGGACCCAACACCTGTTATTGATCTACCACCCATCGAATGAAGTTAGAGTCGACTGGAACATCGAATGGGACCTACAGTGGAGGGAGTGGCTGCTAATGGTGGCTTTTTTACCACAGAAGATGAAGCTTGATGTCTTGTCTTTCCCATTTGGAGTTCAAAAATAAAAAAACCCAAACAAAAAGAAGAAGAATCTCGTTAGAGAGGAGAGAGAGAGAGAGAGATCCAAAATGATGAAAAAGAGGTGAGATTTCATGAAGAGGGAAGACTATGGAGCCAAAATACAAACTAAAGTACAAAAGGAAGAAGGGAGGGAAGGTAATTTTAGTGGGCGACAACTCAAAATAGAAGAAGAAAACTTGGGATTTTTAATCCCTTTTTAGATTTTTCCTTTTTTAAAAATAATAAAAAATTTAAAGTACATAGTCCTAAAGCCCCTTAAAGAAATTCAAACCTAACTGAGTCAAAAGGTTCTATAAAGATGTCAGCCAATTATTTTTCAGTGGATACATATGAAAGAGTAGATATTTTGTTCACCACAAGCATTAAAATAAATTGATACTTCAAGTCGATGTGTTTTGTTCTCGAATGTTGAACTGAATTTTTCGAGATGTCTATAACACTTTTATTATCACACATGATTGTCAACACATTTTGATCAATTCCATAATCTTCTAACATCTATTTCATCCAAAAAATTTGTGAACAACATCTACCTGTAACAATATATTCAGCTTCTGTGAACTAAAATTTTTCTTTTTACTATACCACGAAATCAGATTGTTACCCAAGAAGAAACAGTTACTTGAGGTGATTTTCCGATTGTCTAAATTTCCAGCTCAATCCGCATCACTATACCCAGCTAGATAAGATGTAGAATCACATGTATGCCAAATTCCAAATTTAGAAGTATTGCTGGCATATTTGATAATCCTCTTTACCACTATTAAGTATGTCTATTTTGGGTTAGCTTGATAGTGAGCACATGCTCCAATGCTATAACAGATATCCGGTCTAGTTACGGTTAAATATAGTAGGCTACCAATAATACTTCTATATAAGCTGACATTAACACATTTTCCATTTTTCATCTTTGTTTAACTTTGTAGATACACTCATAGGAGTTCTAGCATACCGAGCATTCTTAAGTCCAAAATTCTTCACTACATTCTTTGCATATTTTGCTTGCAATGCAAAGATACCATCCTTCACTTGTTTAATTTGCAAATCCAAAAAGAAGTTCAATTCACCATCTGTGCTCATCTCAAATTCATGTGTCATTAGATCCCCAAATTCGTCTACCATTTTAGGATGGATGGAACTAAACACAATATCATCAACATAAATCTGTACAATCATCAAATTATATCTGAATTTTTTAAGAAATAGGGTTTTGTCAACGCTACCTCTTTCATAACCTTGCTTAAGTAGGTATTGAGTGCGCCTTTCATACTAAACCTTTGACGCTTGTTTGAGACCATAAAGAGACTTTTTTAACTTAAAAACGTGACCACCATGGACTGAACCAATGAATCCTTCGACTGTTCAACATATACCTTTTTTTGTATGAACCCATTCAAGGATGCACTTTTCACATCCATTTGATAAAGCTTGAAGCCTTTTACATATGCTATATCTAAAAGTAGTCTAATCGAATCAAGTCTTACCACTGGTACAAAAGTTTCATCAAAATCAATTCTTTCAATCTTAGAGTAGCTTTGAGCCACCAACCTTGCTTTATTTCTAGTTACATTATCTTTTGCACTAGTTTTATACGAAACACCCATTTTGTTCTGATCACATTCATATCACATGGTCTTGACACCAATTCCTAGACGTCATTGTGAGCAAATTGAGTCAATTATTCTTAAATAACTGCTATCCATAACTCATCTTGTAAGGCTTCCTTAAAATTTTTAGGCTTGAATTAAGAAGTGTAGAATGAAAATCCCACCAATTAATGATAATCAACTCTCTTTCTTTCCCTTTATTTTCTTCTCTCGCTGATTTCTCAAATTATGTCTTCAATTGGATGACCTCTTCTGATCTATAAGTGAGGATCCTTGTTTAAATCATCTTCTCTTGAATTTTGATTATTCAAAGGAATTATTTCTCCATAAGATGTCTTGGTAGTTTCATCATCTGAAACAAATGATATCTTTTCTGTTTGGATAATTTCTTTACCAATAATAACTAACTACAGATCTGGGCATTTTTTGGTTCGTGTATCGTTGCTTGTTTGAGTTAGTATGTAGGGCTAGTTTTGTGAATTTTCTTATACCATTTTACCATTTAATTGAGACACATCATCTATCACAACATTTATGAACTCTGGCACTTTCTTGTTTCTTTAATTGAACACTCGATATGCTTTACTCTGGGCTGAATAACCAATGAAGATCCCTTAATCACTCTTGTTTTTTAATTTTCCGAGTTGTTCCTGATCTTTAAGATTATAGCATTTACTGCCAAAAATATGAAACTAACTTATATCTAGTTTCTTTCCCTTCCATAGTTCATAAGATGTCCTGTTTAAGATACTTCTAAGATGAACTTTGTTATATATGTAGCATGTCGTGTTTACTGCTTTTGCCTAAAATCGTATTAATATTTTTCTTCCATTTAACACAGATCTAGCCATTTCTTGAAGAGTTTGATTATTCCTCTTTGCAACTACATTTTTTTGTGGAGTTTTAGGTGCTAAAAATTCTTGTATGATACCATATTTGTCACAGAAATCATTTAAGCTTGCATTCTTAAATTCCCTTCCATGATTTGATTGGATTCTCAACACTGTCATGTTTTTTATATTCATGACCTACACGCATATTCAAAATGATACCCAAGTGTATCTAAAATAATCATCAACACAAGTTAAAAACTATTTCATTCCACTAATGTTAGCATGTTGCGTTGGACCAACCAAGTCTATATGAATTAATTCCAAAATGTGTGAGGAAGTAATGTGACTAACCTTTTTATGTGACACTCTCATCTGTTTACCCATTTGACATGCACTACATACCTTCTTATCTTCTTTGTTCATTATAGGCAAACCTTTCACAGCTTCCAATTTCTTTAACTTGCTAATAAGCTCATAATTAACGTGCCCAAGCTTTTGATGCCATAGATCTATATTATCATCATATAAGGCTGATTTATAAGTGGCAATGACGTGAAATATGTAACAATTGTCTACTAATCATCTCCCACTTAGAAGACATTATCCTTGTTCGATTAACACCCTACACTTATCACTTATAATTTAACCAATAAACCATCACCCCAAAGTTGGATTATACTTACCGAATTAGCTTTTATTCCATCAATGTGAAGAACATTCTCGAGGTGTGGTAGTTCATCTATGCATAGTGTTCCTCTACCAATCACTGAAACCTTCTTTCCATCACCGAAAGTCAACTTCCCATCCATACAACTTTGATAATTTGTTAAGTAGCTCCTTTCTCCTGTCATATGACGTGAACATCCACTGTGAAAATTCCAACCATTATGAGAAGTAGCCTTCATGGATTTAAAAACTATGAGTGCTTACAATTGACCCTGTTTGACCTAAGTATGCCTCGGTATCATGGGCTGCTGCTGGAAATTTGGTGAGGAGTGTATAGATTTTCAGTTTTAGGCTCTTTGAAATAACATTTGTAACAACTTGTAGCATCTTAGTCTTATGTGACCAATAACTTCACAAAAATGACATGTAGGCAAGAACCTCTAATCCTTCCTTGCGATTTCCTTTTGGACAAGTCTGATTGTATCATTATTTTCATCATTTGACTTAGAGCATTCAATTTTTTTAGCTAATACCTTAAAGATCTCCTTTGATCTTAACGATTTCCAGCAAATTTTCTAACTTTTTAGTACATCCATTTAACATTCTTATCCCTTTCTTCATGCTAACTAGCTTTGACTTAGTTTCATTTAACTCATCTATTGTAGATAATAATTTCTTCTCTAGATCTTGAATGATGTTCTTCATAGTAGAGTTTTCCTTCTTTAATTTTTCATTCTTCTCATATGTTTGCGCCCATTTTGCATACATTAGTTCATAGGCTTTGTAAATGTCTTCATCTTTTTTCTCTGAGTCACTGTCATCACTGTTATGATCTGAAATTAAGCTTTGGACTGATTCATCTACTTTTTCCCCAAAATTCTGAACTGATTTATCTATGGTTTCATCATCAGTTTCTTCCTTCTTGGTTACTGTTAAGCAAACAACTGGACTTCTGCTATATAAAGTAACCAACATAGCATTACTTACAAATTCCTCTTCACCACCATACTCACTTTCGGGTTCATTTTCACTCTAGGTGCTAGTGTAGGACTTCCTTTTTTTTTTTTCCTTCAAGGTGTTAACACATTCCATTTGCACATGTCTAAAGCCTTGGCATTGATGACATTGAATTTTCTTCACTTTTCTTTCATCCTTTTGAGTTTTAGCTTGTTGTTTAAAGTTATTGCTCGATGAACTCCCACTGTTTTACCCAAACTCGGGTTTGTCCTTTTTCACTTTCTTCAGCCACTTATTGAAATTTCTTGTCAATAATACTAGATCCTCATTATCGTCAGATTCATCTCCTACATCATTCACAACTTCACCATTTTCAGCTTGCAATGCCAATCCTTTGCTTTTCTCTCATTTATCCGTTAACAAATTCCTCTTAAAATTGGTAAGAATCCCATTTACCTTATCTAACGACAGTTCATTGATATCATGAGCCTCTTTAATGGCTACAATTTTCGATATAAACCTCTATGGTAATGATCTCAATGTCTTCTTAACAAGTTTCAGATTAAAGTATTTCTTCCTAAGTTGATGTACTTGATTTGCTATATCACATAGCCTCTTATGAAGGTCTCCAATAGTTTCACTCTCATCCATCTTAAGCTCTTCAAATCTCATAACCAACACCTGAAGTTTTGAGGTTATCTCAGATTTCGATCCTTCATGTATAGTTTGAAAGTATCTCACGCTTCTTTTGCATATTCACAAGCTGATATCATTAAAAAGTGACCTTCATCGATGACACTAAAAATGGCATGCGTAGCTTGAAAGTTTCCAAGTGCTCTCCCTTCTTCAGCTCTTGTCCATTAAGATGGATCTTTCAGTACTACTTATCCCTTGTCATCAGTTATAATTGGACGTGTCCAACCATGTAACATTGAGTTCTACGCTTTTGTTCCCTGTGCTTGAATAAACATTCTCATATGAGATTTCCACGCAGGATAATTAGAGCCATCCAACAATAGAAGCCTAGTAATTGATGCTCCTTCTCTTGTAGCTGTATTTGCGAAACATAGATCTGCACCAACTTGTCGTACCAAGTTCTGATTCGGTGACCCGATGTGATACCAATTGATATTCTAATAGGCCATAGTTTCACGAAATTTCTAATTCAGTTATGGTTGATTTTAGCACAATCAAAATAGAAAAATTAAACGCACAAATGCAAATTAACACTAGAAATTTGTTAACACAGTTCAACATACTTTGCCTATGTCTGCGGGGGCCCTCACCCAGCTTAATACTTTCACTAACGACAATAGTTTTATACAAGGTTTTATTGAGCTGACTCACTCAACCCTTAATATTATCTCTCATCTTCATAACCTATGAAAGTAATTCTCATCCAATAACATGACCGACTCGTGCTAGCCTTAACAGAGGATTTTCTTAGCAATTTTTAATGATAAAGATAGTAAGCAAACAACTCAAGTGATTAAAATAATAACGAACATAAACAAATACACTTAAGACAAGAAAAACAACTTCCCTAATAAATTCAGCTACTTCAATGACAAGTTGGAAAGTTGTTCACTAAAAGTATTGTTGTAGTCAACTACTAGAATTTTCCCACACCACCTTCACTATCAATAGCCAAATAATCAACATCTAATCACCCTAACAAAAGGCCACGCAATAGATGAAAAATAATAGCTACAGATATTAAGAAAACATCTGGAGTTTTCGTACACCATAAATCACCAAGGTTAACCACACAATCAATACTCCATCAATAATGAGTAGCAACATTGAAAGTATGTATAAACTAGAAAAGAAATTAGCTATAAAATTCCCAAAGACCACCCTCAATTGTCATTGAAGTATAGAAAAATATTCAGTTATAGAAAGACACAAATCACCTAGCCAAATTACGTAAAAAAGACAGAGAGAAAATCAGAACTCTTACACCCCTCACAATTAACGACAACACAACCAAACTAAAAATTGCAGCACCAACAATTTAGCCTAGGTTACATGATACACATGAAATTGTAGCTCCAACAACTTAGCCTAGGTTGCGTGATACACCCAAAACATTTATAGTAGATAGAGTTGTATCTTAACCCAAACGGCTACTAAACATTATTGAAAATTACCCTTGAAATCCCAACCGCCAAGTCATCCAATATCAGTCATTTTTCAGCCTACTACACATATGAATCTATTATCCCAAAAATAGACTATATATTTAAATCTCATATTAATTAGGATTAAATCTTATCAAACTTATCTTGGAAGAGTCCCACATAAGCTCAACTAAGTCTAATTTACTTCGTATCTTTTGTTATCTTGTAGGTAAAGTTCCATACAAAATCTTGAAAGAATTTCATGTTGTTTGGTCCACAATGAAGCTACAAAGAGTAGTAAAAGAGCAAATCAATCTCAGAGCCTTTTTTCTCCCATTAAAAGATAAGGCGAAGGATTGACTTTATTATCTTCCCTCTAACTTAGTGACAACATGGAATGAAATGAACAGGTTATTCTTAGAGAAGTTCTTTCTTACATCACGAGTAGACAATATCATAAAAGAGATATATGGGATAAGATAATTCACTGAAGAAAAATTATATGGATGAAGTTGTTAAGCTCATAAATAAGGTAAGTAATAGGAACCTTAAGGATAAAATTTTGACTATAATTGCTCTAATTCATTTTATGGGTGTAGGTTAATTGCAATCAGAACGAATATAAGGAATATGCACATTTCTTGGTCATCTTATAGATATATGCCCTATATTACAACAAAATTTCCTTTAAGAAGCAAAAGCAATAGGGAGATTTCCTGGTTAACCTTAATAGAAATATGGCACTTATTTCATTATAATCTAGAGTGGAGGGATCACCTAAAATTTAGTTGTAAAATCAAAGAGGGCAACAAAGATACCAACCTCTCAGTTTCAATAGACAACCTTAAGCACCTATACATGCTCAATCTCAATCTTCAAATTCAGGCCTGTCTTTAGATGAAAACTGTTAAAAAACTTATTACTAAATAATCAACAATTTCAACACGAAATAACAACAAGCATTCAAAACTTAGGAAATCAGATCACTTAGTTAGCCACTTCTGTTAGTAAATTGGAAGAATAAGCATTAGGAAAATTTCTATCTCAAACAATTGTGAATCCTAAAGAGAATGTGAGTGCAATGACCTTGAGAACTGGGAAGGAGATTTAATTCAACTCTTTACTAATGGAGAAAGAAAAGAATAAAGGAGAGAATAAATATGAATGTTAAACTCAAGATTCAATAGAGGTAAAAGATGATATGTCTTTATTGATATCATATAATACACATGTGCCTCCTTTCCCTTATAGGATGGATAAAACAAAAGAAAACGGATATGAGAAAAAGATCTTAGAGACCTTCAAAAAGGTGAAAATAAATATACCACTTCTAAAGCCATTAAGAAAATTCCAAAATATTCAAAGTTCTTGAAAGAATTATGCACAAATAAAAGGAATTTAAGGGATAAAGAGAGAATAATTTTGGATAAGAATGTATTAGCTGTGATAAATAAAAATTACCAAAAAATGTAAAGATTTAAGCATGTTTACACTTTCTTACGTCATTGCTAATAAGAAAATTAAGTGTCATGCTAGATTTAGGTGCATCTCTTAATGTCATGCTATAGTCAATTACAAGATTTATATCTAAATTCTTTATAAGAAACTAATGTGATTAGTCAACTAGCTAATCGGTTTTATATGCATCCTATTAGTGTTGTAGAGAATGATTTAGTCCAAGTTATGGAATTTTAATGAATTGTTACATCTTGAAAATGGATAGAGATATTGTAGAACATTCAACTTTGATTTTATTGGGAAGGTCATTTGTGAAGTCGAATAAGACAAAAATTGATGTGAATGAGGGTACTTTTTTGTTAAGTTTGATAGAAAGAAAGTGAAGTTCAATATTTTTGAAACAATAAAGCACACTAACGATTTTCACTCTATTTATCATATGGATATTGTGAATTCAATTATACAGGATATTTTTAAAGAATAAAGTTTGATGATAAGTTAGAAGTTTAATGCTAAACTGGAAGTGAACAAGAAAGTTAATGAACCTTATGAAGTTATAGGATCATTATTAGTGATGCTAATATATTTGAAATTTTAAATGCTGAAATTACTATAACTTATAAGAAAATATTGCCTTTTATTTTGCAGGCTTCGAAGATACAATTGAAGACCTTACTTGATCGTTTAAATTATATCTATTTGGGTGAAGGAGAGTCATTACTTCTTATCATCTCAAAAAGGTTGACTAATAGCAAAGAGGAAACGCTACTAACACTTTGAAAGGAGTATAAAAATACAATCGGTTGGACTTTAGTTGATATAAAAGGTATAAGTCCAGTAATTTTCCTACATAGGATTCTTTTTGTTACGAGAATGATAAGCTAATAAGGGAACCCCAAAAAAGACTTAATCTAATAATCATATATGTGGTAATGAAAAACATTCTAAAACTTTTAGATGCAGGTATAATCTATCCAATCTTGGATAGTAAATGGATGAGTGTAGTGCAAGTTGTGCCAAAGAAAACTAGGATAACAATGATATGAAACCAGAATGATGAGTTAGTACCAGTGAGGGTATAGAATAGGTGACAAATGTGCACAGAATTTAAGAACTTTAACTTAATCACTAAAAAGGACCATTTCCCATTACCCTTTGTAGATCAATTATTAGAAAGACTTGCGAGTAAATCATGTTTTCACTTTTTGGATGGTTTTTTAGGTTATTACCAAATAGCAATTGCTAAAGAAGATCAAGAAAATATACCTTTACATGTCATTTTCAAACGTATGCCTTCAGCCAAAAACCCTTCGGACATTGTAATGTTGAGGTACATTTCAAAGATACATAATGAGTATTTTCTGAGTATATTAAGAATTGCAATAAAGTATTCATAGATGATTTAACTATTTATAAAGATTCATTTGATAATTTTGTAAATCATTTATCTAAGATTCTTGAAAGATGTATTGAAATGAATTTGGTGTTGAATTATGAAAAACATCATTTTATGGTTGATCAAGGCATCATTTTAAGACATGTGATTTCAACTAGGGCATAGAAGTAGAAAAATCAAAAGCATATTTAATTATGAACCTACCTTACCCTACAAATGTTAAGAAAGTTTGATATTTTCTTAGCCATTCATGATTTTATCACCGGTTTATTAAAGATTTTTCCAAGATTGCAATATCATTATCAAAGTTATTGTAAAAGACATTCCATTTGAATTTGGAAAGGAATATTAGGAAGCTTTTGATAAGCTTAAGGCATTGTTGAATGGTGCGCCTATTACTCAGCCACCGAATTGGCATCTATTGTTCAAAATCAAGTGTGATGTTATGAAGTATATAATGGGACCTATTTTAGGCTAAAGGATTGGGAAACAAAGTTATGGTATCTATTATGCTTCAAATTGGTGGATGCTACAAAGTATAATTATTCTATAACTAAGAAGGATCTTTTAAACATTTTTATGCTTTAGATAAATTTATATCTTATTTGCTTGGCTCTAAAGCTATTGTGTATTCTAAACATGTAGCTTTAAAATACCTTGTGGAAAAAAAGGAGTCTAAATAGAGGTTGATACTTAATTATGAACTTACCTTACCCTACAAATGTTAAGAAAGTTTGATATTTTCTTAGCCATTCGGGATTTTATCGCCGGTTTATTAAAGATTTTTCCAAGATTGCAATATCATTATCAAAGTTATTGTAAAAGACATTCCATTTGAATTTGGAAAGGACTATTAGGAAGCTTTTGATAAACTTAAGGCCTTGTTGACTGGTGCGCCTATTACTCAGCCACCAAAGAAACAAAGTTATGGTATCTATTATGCTTCAAACTGGTGGATGCTACATAGTACAATTGTTCTATAACTAAGAAGGGTCTTTTAGACATTTTTATGCTTTAGATAAATTCATATCTTATTTGCTTGTCTCTAAAGCTATTATGTATTCTAAACATGTAGCATTAAAATACCTTGTGGAAAAAAGGAGTCTAAATAGAGGTTGATACTATATATTTTTCTTCTTCAAGAGTTTGATTTGACAATAAGGGATTGAAAAGGAGTAGCAAATTCAGTAGTAGACCATCTAAGTAGGTTGGCAAAGGATAAAGATGTTTTAACTATTTCAAAAACTTTTCTTAACAAGCAAATGTTCCAAATGAAAGATACGATTCTATAGTATGCGAACCTTGTTAATTATTTAGTTACTCGAACTTGACCTAATTACATTAGTAAGTCTAGGAAAGAAAAGATAAGGAGTGAGGTAAATTATTATGTTTGGGATGAATTATACTTATGAAACTTCTGCTTTGATCAAATTATTAGGCATTTTAAGCTAAAGGTTGAACATTGTTCTGTCTTAACTTTTTGTCATAATTATGCATGCGATGGTCACTTTGGTCCTAAACAAAATGTTAGAAAAGTTCTAGACAATGGTTTGTAATGGAAGACTTTGTTTAGAGATGTTTATGTGTTTTATAAAAGTTATGATAGATGCTAAAAGACATAAACATTATCTTATAAAAATGAGATGCCTTAAACCCTAATGTTTATAATTAAGATAATATATGGGGTTTTGATTTTATAGGCTATTTTCCTTCATCTCATGGTTTTTCTTATATAATTTTGGATGTTCATTATGTTTCGAAGTGGGTGGTAGCAAAAACCACGAAGACTGGTCATTCTAGAACTGTTGTAGGTTTTATAAAGTCTAATATTTTCAATACATTTGGAGTTTGAAATAAGGGAAACCACTTTTACAATAAACCAGTGGCAACTTTGTTTAAAAAGTATAGAGTATATCATCGAGTAGCTACCACATACCATCCAAAAATGAATGGACAAGAAGAAGTATCGAAATAAGAAGTGAAATCTATTTTGGAAAAGATGGTGAATCTGAGACAAAAAGATTAGAGTTTACATTAAACAATGCTCATTAGGTGTATTGTACAACCTAAAAAACACTAATAGGAATGTCTCCTTATAGATTAGTTTTTGATAAAGCTTATCATTTACTAGTGAAAACTATACATAAAGCTTATTGGGCAATGCAACGTTACAACATAGATTTGGTAAAAGCTGGAGAGGCAAGAAAATAGCAATCACAAGAGCTAGAGGAACGAAGGTTAGATACTTATGATAATTCGAGAATTTTTAAAGAGAAAATCAAATTGTTCCATAATAATACGACATTGAGGAAGCAATTTGAGGTGGGACATAAAGTGTTATTATATAATTCTTTATTAAAGCTTATGCTAGGTAAGTTACACTCTAGATGGCTTGGCCCATTTGTTGTCACTAATCTATTTGCTCATGGTACAATAGAAATAAAAAGTTTATATACCGGGAAGACTTTTAAGGTGATGACATAAATTGAAACGATTTTATGAGGGGATGACAATTTCGAGTATGATGTAAATTATAACATTTTAAATATTTTGCATTATTCTTAGTTTTATGTTTGTAAGATAATTAACAATCTTTTTTATATTAATTGTGGTTATTATTTATATATGAAATATGTGAAAAGTAATATTAAAAGAAATAAAGAGATAATTGTTATTTCAAATTTATATTATTATGAATTTTAGAGACAAAGTTGACGTAAA
Source organism: Erythroxylum reticulatum (assembly GCA_025504915.1). Classification (NCBI taxonomy): domain Eukaryota; kingdom Viridiplantae; phylum Streptophyta; class Magnoliopsida; order Malpighiales; family Erythroxylaceae; genus Erythroxylum; species Erythroxylum reticulatum. The sequence continues at coordinate 51,348,905 of JANSVA010000218.1, read as the reverse complement.
TTAAAAATTATATAACAAATATATTGAGAGGCTATTTTATAATTTTAAAAAATTAAATTACTATTTTATAAATTTAAAAATTTTCTTGAAATGGTACACATTATTAATCAATACTGATATTGATATCGTATAGTACTAGGATCAAATCTAGTATCGATACTGATATAATATTCATAACATTGAGCAGGAGCAAAGAAATTTTTTTTGGCTCTCTTCCCAACTAAGATATACATATGACAATAGCATTTATAAAAAATATTTTAAAAATTAAAATAAAATCATTTAACATAATATTGACATATATGTTAAATTAGAGTTTAAATTCAATATTATTAAAATATTAAGGTTTATTTTAAATATTTTGAAATGTTTAATATTAAACTAATTTTTTTTAAAAATATTAAATATTAAATATACTTTTTTTTTGTAAAAAATGACACGTTTAAGAAAAAAAAAAGATCATGTTCGAAGCAACAACCATTTGACAAAAGTAAAGGAAACAATGACATTGGTCTCAGTATCCTCCTACGAGGTATAATACTAGTTTGTCATGCATTTGATACACCATTTTGTGATCTCTTAAGCTCAAAAGGCTCATTGTAAGGAGTAAAAGAAGTAGGAAAATGGTAGCCATGGTTACAATTCAAAGCTCAATGACATCTCTTTCTATCTCCTCTAGTGCGTTCTTTGGCCAATGTCTCTCTTCTCCTAGTCCCTCCTTTCTCTTCTCCCATATCTTTTTCTTTCCATTGAAGTTTCAATCTTTCTAATTTTTTTATCTATGTTTGTGTTTTTTCTTTTTTTGCTTCTAATGGATTAGTAAAAGCAAAGAATATTTGTTAGAAAATGCTTTTTTTCCCTCATTCAACGTCTAGTTTATATACATCAGACTCCTACATAAGGTAAACTCCTAAGAAGCATACACATCATGTAAACATCCTAATACCAACCCCCCTCTCAGATTGGAATATGAATATCTAGAATGCCTAACTTGCAAATAAACTTCTTCAGTCCTTGTCCTTGCTTAAAGCTTTCGTAAAAATATCAGTAAGTTGAACTAAAGTATTCACATATTCAGTCACAATATTCCCCAAACTAATCCCATCACGAATAAAATGATAGTCAATTTCCATGTGCCTCATACGTTCATGATAAACTAGATTAGCAGTAATGTGCATAACTGCCTGAATATTGATAGCTGTGCATTAGTATGTGTTTTTCTAAGTACTGGAGTTAGCACCAAGAGAAGAGAAAAGAAGTGGAGTTGCTGAAAAAAAGAACTCACGACTGTGGAAAAGGGCATGTTTTCCACGATTGTGGGAAATCTATAAAGAAAATTTCTATCAAGATAACCCACGATTGTGGGAAGCGCAAATATAATTCCCATAATCGTGGTAACTAGAAGTCAAAGAGACACACAGGTTCTTGTATTTTTTAGGTTTTTGTGACTTTATAAGGAGGAGAATCTGGAGAGCCATCAGAGAGTTGTGGAGCTTGCTTCTTAGAGCTAAAAGACATATTGAGAGCCTAAAGATAGGTGGAGATTCAAAGTTTCATTCTTGATTAGGCAAAGAGCACCTCATCATACAGATTTTCCAGATTCGGGCAAAGAAGATGAGGAGCTGCCTTATCCAGTCCTATTTCAATGTCTTTCTCTTCTAGCATGTTTATCATGGATTATTTGATTTTTGGGGATTTTATGGATATTATAACTGGCTAAAACAAATCTTAAGGTTTATTGTTTGAACTATTTGTGAACCTTTGATTATCGATTTAATGATATACATGTTTGTGTTATTTATTATGCTTAAACCTTGTAATAAATCAATAGAGTGAGCTTGGTAATCTTTATTAATTGTACAACGAGAGCTGACGATTATTAAACCTATAAATAGCACGTTATTGATTTATTAGGAAGAGATTTCAATAGATCAATACACTGCCTATAGGATAGCTTCATATCTAGTTAAATGCTTTGGATCCAAAAGTTAATTTTAATTTATTTAACTAGTGACATTTAGTTACACCTTGAGAGAGGGTAGCTAGAATTTTAGGAAATCTTGGGTCAAGAATAAATTGAATCAATTAATCACAGGGAAGCAAATAGGGGTAACGACAAGTCCTAATGTCTATTCTTGATTTTCTCCTAATCTTAGTTTACGATTTTGGTTTAGGTTATGTTGTTCCCTTTTACTTTTAGTTTGTCTTTATTTTACTTATCTTTTTAAATTTGATTGAAACAATTTTTTAAACAAAGAACAACTTGAATTAAGTTGTACCTAAGCACAATCGTCGTGGGATCGATATTCGCTTTTAACTACAAGTATAATCTATATACTTATGGTTTTGAGTGTAAGACTAGTAATGTGCTTTGCACTCAACAAGTTTTTGGTGCCGTTGCTAGGGATTGTTTATTTATGGTTACTTTAATTTAAGAGCTTTTTATACTTTTACTTGTTTCTTTGCAGGTGCATGAACACAAGGAACACGCGAAGGACTACTGAATTTCATAACGAAGAGTTGTTAGATATCACAAGGCATAAACGAGAGTTAAGAAGAGCGAAGTGACAAGACATTATAAAAAGAAAAACGATGGAAGAAGGAGAACAAGTAGGGGCTGAAAGGACACTAATGGACTTTATGAGGCCTGGATTTAGTCCTCAAGGAGTTGCAAGGTCGGCGATTCAAGATAACAATTTTGAGATTAAGTTGACACTCCTTAACATTCTTTAGAGTAGTGTGCAGCTGTATGGGTTGTCTAGTGAAGATCTCCATGCCTATCTCGCCAACTTTGTGGAGATATGCAACACTTTTTAGTTTAATGGGATGTCTAATGATGTCGTAAGGTTGGGACTATTTTCTTTCACTTTGAAAGATCAGGTGAAGGCGTGGTACAATTCACTCAGCTCAGGACATATTACTACTTGGGAATAGCTAGCCCAGGCATTTCTCGCTAAATACTTCCCATTGACCGAGACAATAAGGATCACTAAGGAAATCACAAATTTTCAACAAAGCGATGATGATTCTTTATATGAAGCTTAGGAGAGGTTTAAAGAACTATAGAGAAGTTTTCCTGACCACAAACTTCCAAGGGAGTTCCACATGCAAACATTCTACAATAGTGTAAATCAGAGCATAAGAAGACCATAGATGTTGCGAGAGGATCTTTGATGAGGAAAACTATCAATACAACTCATGATCTTTTAGAAGAATTGGAGAGCAACAGTTGTATATGGTCAAGTGAGAGGAGTAGGCAAAGGCAAAAGGAGAAAAAAGATATGATCCCAATTGAATTTGTTACCGCTTTGTAGGAATAAATCACAGCCCTTACCAAGCAGTTGAGCAACATGAAAAGAGCATCCTTATTTACATCCAAATCTATGCAATCATAGTGTAAGTTATGCGGGCAAGACAACCATTACACAGTATAATGCTTTTTTTTGGGAGCCAGTAGCACTAAGTAGGTAAATTACTTGGGTCAACCATAGTGAGGTAATAATCTATACTCGAATACTTATAGCTCGGGGTGGAAAATTACCTAAAATTTTGTTGGAGTACTAATATTATAGGTGGCCAAGTAAGACAGCAAGGACCTCCAAGATTTTAGCAACACTGACTTGGATCTTTGGAGAACAAAATGGACAAGTTGATGGATATTTTGAGTCCAAAATGGCAAATCAAAAAGAGAACCAAAAGAGGATGTTTTGGAGCTAGGAGGAAAGTCAAAAGAGGATGGAGGTAAAGTTTGATCAAATAGTGAAGAACTATATCTCATCCATCCACAACATGGAGGTATAGGTAGGGCAACTTGCTAATGCTATGTCTTCTAGAAGTGCATGTAGCTTACCAAGCAATACCGAGGCCAACCCACGGGAACAATTAAAGGCTATCACACTTCGAAGTGGCAAGATGATGGAGGAACCAAGTGTGAAAAAGTATTGCTAAGAAAAAGGAAAAGGCAAGGAGATTCAAGAAGAGAAAGAAGAAGAGAGACCTTATATGCTAGCACCACCATACAAGCCCAAACTGCCATATCCATAAAAGGTGAGAAAACATCAAGTGGACACTCAGTTTTCCATGTTTTTGGAGAAACTGAAGAAGTTTCAGATCAACTTATCATTGGTGGAAGCTTTGGAGCGCATGCCTACGTATGCAAAGTTTTTAAATGACACACTGACATACAAATGTACTTGGGAGGACAATCAAACGATCACTTTGACAGAGAATTGTAGTTCGATTATCTCAAATATGATGCCTTCAAAACTACAAGATCTAGGGGGTTTTATGATTCCATGTGTTATCGGTAACTTTGAATTTTCTAAATGCTTACGTGATATAGGTGCAAGCATTAACTTGATGCTTGTGTCTACTGATTCAACTTGCGGATCAATCCATCAAGAAACTATATGGAGTTGTAGAATATATGTTAGTAAAAGTAGATAAATTTATCATTCCTGTTGATTTTATGGTATTGGATTTTGATGCTGATAAAAATTTTCCATTAATTTTAGGTAGGCCCTTTTTGAATACTAGTAGGGCATTAGTTGATGTGTATGAGGGAAAACTTGTTTTGAGGATTGGTGATGAGCAGGTTGAGTTTAATATGTCTAAATCTTTGAAGAAACCAATGGATGGTAATGTATGTATGAAGATTGACATTGTGGATGAATGCGAGAAGGAGGTTAAAGAGGAAATTAATAAAGTTACTAAAATGTATAGGGATAAGAGTGTGAGAGAAGATGAATTATGTGCGGAAGTTGAGTTAAAGAGGCTGGAGAGAACAAATACACCTACACCACCTTCTTTCGTTAAGCCCACCATTTTAAAGCTTAAACCCTTAGCTTCCCATTTGAGATACACCTTATCTCGAACCAATTAGATTTTGAACAAGAAGAGAAAGTGGTGGAGACCATTAGGAAAAGGATGAGAGCGATAAGGTGGCAAGTTTCTAATATTAGGGGGATTAGCCTCAATGTGGTGATGCATAGGATTAACCTAGAAGAAGGGTGTAAAACGATGAGAGAGTGACAGAGAAGGTTAAATCCAAACATGCAAGAGGTTGTGAAGAAGGAGCTAGTAAAGCTATTGGATGTAGGGATTATTTATCCCATTTCAGATAGTGAGTGGGTTAGTCTAGTATAGTGTGTGCCTAAGAAGGGAGGCATGACAATGATGGAAAATAATAAAGGTGAAAAGATTTCAACTAGGACAATCGCAGGTTAGAGAGTATATATTGAGTACTGGAAGCTCAATTTGGCCACCAAGAAAGATCACTTCCTTTTACCTTTTGTGGATCAAATGATCGAGAGGGTTGCTAGCCATGCATTTTACTATTTTCTTGATGGATACTCGGGGAACAATCAGGTGGTTATATACCCATAGGATTAGGAGAAGACTACTTTCACTTGCCCTTATGGGACTTTTGCCTATCGGAGGATGCCATTTAGTTTATGCAATGCACTTGCCACATTCCAAAGATGCATGATAGCCATATTCGCAGACTTGAATGGGAACTCTGTAGAGGTATTTATGGATGATTTCTCTATCTTTGGAAATTCTTTTGATCATTGTTTATTGAATTTAGACATAATGGTTCAAAGATGTGAAGAGTCTTATATAATCTTGAACTAGGAAAAGTGTCACTTCATGGTCCAAGAGGGAATTGTATTGGGCCACAAGATCTCGTGCAAGGGATTGAAGTGGATCAAGCTAAGACTGAAGTAATTGAAAAGCTACTACCTCCCACCAACATCAAGGGCATCCAAGCCTTCCTTGGTCATGTAGGATTCTACAGACGATTTATTAAGGATTTTTCTCTTATCAGACCCTTAACTCATTTATTAGTTAAAGATGTGCCTTTTGTTTTTTATGATGCTTGTTTGGATGCTTTTAACAGGTTGAAGAAGGCACTTACAATAGCACCTATTTTGTCGTCACCAGATTGATCTTTTTACTGTATGATGCAAGCGATCATGCCATTAGTTGTGACCTTGTTTAGAGGAAGGAAAAGAGGTTGCACGCTATCTACTAGCAAGCCAGACCTTGACGGGAGCACAATTGAATTACACAACTATAGAAAAGGAGTTGCTTGCTGTGGTATTTAGATGCGAGAAATTTCATTCTTATCTTTTAGGCTCATATGTTATTGTTTTTACAGATCATGCAGCATTGAGATATCTTTTTTCCAAAAAGGATGCCAAGGTTAGACTTATCCGGTAGGTGCTTCTGCTCCAAGAATTCGGCAATGAGATTAAAGACAAAAAGGTAGTGCCCTATAACCCATGATCGTGAGAATTGGTCCATTTTTCACGAGCATGGGAAGGCTATCTAGAAAGTTTCTGGAGCTTTAACCTATGATCGTGGAATCCCTTGACATAATCTTTTTAAAAAACCATCTTTTCTTCTTCTTTCTTCACCTTCTCGCAGTTTCTCTCTCTACAATCGACTCTCTCACTAACCCTAGCTTCGAAAATCTTTCATTTTTCTCCCAAACCTTGGTATTTTCTTTATCTTTTCTATCATTAATCACTTATTTTACACTTATTTCACACTACATAATCAAGAATACAAGGATTTGGTAAGTTTTTATTTCTTTCTCTCTGTAAAACATGCTCATCACTATTTTACCTATTTTTGCAAATTTGTCTTCTTCAATGGCTCCCAAGAAGCTCACCACTTAGAACCCATCAACCAATTGCACCTTCAAGTCTCCGGAGAAGGTAAATTCAATATAGCGGCAAATTTTCATACCCCAATCCCAATTTGTTTGGAAGATGAAGGTATGTTATTTTAGGACTTAAAGATAAAGAATTATTGCCACCCCAACATTTTGATTTTGAGTTGTTAGAAACTCTAAGTTTGAGGCATAATATTGAACGATTAGCTGCAAATATTGGTTGGGGTCATTTAATTTGTTTTGATGTGTCGATATATCCCATGATGACTGTTGAATTTTTTACCACTATGCGTTATAATCCTAAAATGGATACATTTTGATTTAGAATAGGTGGTTATGTATATAAGCTTGATTATACAGTCATTCGTGCACTTTTTGACTTATCGAACTATAACATCCCATTCTCATACTAAGAGTTAGAGCCCTAGATTTTGGTAATTGAGAAAATAGCAATGAGAGATTAGAAAAAAGTGCATTTCATGCTCATGCATAATGTTAGCATACACACATGTGAATATTAACTTTTGCATATTAAAATAATTGTACATGCATTCATTGACATCTTCCAGGTATAATTGTTTATAAATGTGAATTTATTGAGAATTATGGTTTATTTGTATTAAAAACTGATTTGGAGAGTGTAATTATGGATTTAAAATGTTTGGTGAATTTAAAAAAAAAATTCAAAAATTTTGAGTATTTTAGACTAGGAAAAATGTCAAGTGGCAAGACAATTGATAAATGGTAGTAGAATTAACTATCAAAATGGAAATGAAAATTTTGGTAAATAACTTTGGGATTTATTGACAAGTATCAATGAAAAATGGGAGACAATTGGAGTAGAAATTGGAATTGAATGGACTAGTTGAATAAAAGAAAGCAAGTGAGATCATAAAAATAGGACATGTGGCAAGTGACAAGTGTCACTTGCCAAACTATGTCTTAAGTCCACTAATCTTTAAATTTTCAAGACCATTCTTGTCTTATTTCTTACGATTGCCTTAAGTCTTCTTCATTTTCGTTCTCTTCATTTACTCTCTACTCATCAACATTACACCTTGCTTCCATCTATCCATTGTTACTTCCATTTTGTTGTTTCTTTAATTTACTACATGAAAACCCATCCTAATCCACCTTTAAAAGACGAAGATTGTGTGATGCATGGAAGCTAGGGTTGAGTGAGATTTTGAAGATTTTGGAGCTAAGTCAAGTAAGTAGCTTGTTAATCTTCATGGGTATTGTTAAATGAAACTAGAATGATGAGTAAGGTAAGATTGATGCTTTGATTATGTGAGTTTTTACGTGTGTGTCGTGGATGATGAAACACATAGGTAAATTTCTTTCTTTTGTATATGTATGATGGTTAATGATTTATAATTCGTTATAGAGGTGTTTTGGAAGTTGGACGATCCATATAATGGTGTTAGAATGAGTGCAAAAAATTGATGATGAATGGGCACATGTTTGATGCTCTTTTTTTGGGCTAATGATCAAATATAGATCATGATTTATCTAGTGAATGTTTTTGAGTTGAAATGGAGTTAAGAATGAAGAGGAAATGAAGTAGAAAAGATGATCTAGGTACAAAATGGGTTAGATGTAAAATGATGGAAGTTATAAAATCTGGAAAATTGAAGAGAGTGCTGGAAAATTTTAGCAGTAACATGTCCACTGATTATGTTTCTATGTTTTATCTATAACTTGTTCTATGGTTATTCAAATGAGATGATTTTCAATTTGGATTAAATTAGAGACATATGGCTACATTTTTCATTAATTTGAGAACTGAGTGCAGTACATTAATGGATGAATGTATATGTTTGTGTTCTATTTTGAGTGTTTATGATCAAGTAGGGAATATGAATTGTGTATGGATGTTAGCAACTGGAAATAATGAATTTTAAATATGAATTGCTTGATACTTAGGAATAAGATATGTTATAGAAAAAGGATAGGAATTATGAATGAAGAGATGTAGTTGAATGTGATTAATCAAACGAGTCCAGATTTGAGAGTTTAATAAAATCAATTCGGTAGTTAAATTGTTAAGAAGTGCATTATAAGAGGTGAATTTGGGAAGATTATGAGTGAAAGTGATGCTAGAATGGACGTAGGAACCATTGGAGATGCTTTGGAGGGGCTTATGTTTCACCTATATCCGTTAGATGGACTTTAAGTCCACTAAACGGACCTTTTTAGGTTTGGAAATATCCCCAGCCTAGTCCATGTCCATTAAACAAACATTAGGTTTGTTAAACAAACTTTCCTGGGTCTCGAAAACACTCTAGACCCCGTGTATGTTCGTTAAGGGGAGGTGTTGTTCGTTAAATAGACATACACTATACACTTTTGGAAATTTTCAAATTTGAGCCTCTAGAGAAAAAATCTCTCTTTGGTTATTCACAAAAGTTGTAGATCTCGAATTCCTCTTTGAAAGCATCCTAGAATGACATTAATCTGACATCTACAGAAAAAGTTATGCCTTTTGCCCCAAGATCTGGTTGTTTATAGATGATTGACTAATCAATGTTTTTCCTATAAGATGTTTAAGCTTGATTATGATCTTGAATGAGCCTAATTGATGCTAGATTGAGCTATTAACTTAAGGAGAGTGTATTAGGTGCTAAGGAATGATTCAAAGATCATGTTAAGTGGTTATAAGATGTGTATTAAGGAAATGTACCCAAGAATGTCATTAAATATGCATTGTACATAGTTCATATGTATAATTATGCATAAATGAATACTTATAATTGTGCTAAGTTATTAATGTGTGTGTGGAAAGTGTGTATTGCATAAAGTTGATATGCAGGATAAACGTTAGCATCTAGAAGTTTTCAGATCATGGAAGCTAATGCTAATTTGTAGCGTACTGGGACTTGACCTAGATGCTCATTCATTGTTTGATATGATTTAAATTTCTACTTTGAATTGCTATTGAAATGAAATGTGATTGTTCTGATTCCGGACATTGAATGTCCAAGGAGTTTGATAAATGCATGAATAATAATATAAGCGCTCATTAAATGTGAATTGGAAGAAATAAGTGATACTCAATTTAAATATTGAATGCCAGACTAAGGTCCGATGACATGCAAAAAGTGGAAATAAGTGACTGATTGAAAATATGTGAACGTGATGTATTCCATTACATGAATGCATGAAATATAAAGGCAGTTATGATCGGAGTAGCCACCGAAAAAGAGCTTAAAACTCAGAATATGATAAGAGCCTTTGGCTCAGATGTGAATGTACCCGATATCCACTAAGGGATATGGGACATTATCTGATACAACTTGGTATTCATAAGGGATATAGGCCAGCCTGGTATCCACAAGGGATATGGGCCAGTAAAAAGGAACTCGATCAAAATAATAACAATCGGAAGTGAGTCTCATGAGCATTGCATATAACATTGATATGTATGTTTTGAATGACTAAAATGAATTGTATGACTGCTCTGAATGTGAGGCATGAAATAAGTTATCAAATTGATACATGATACTATTTGATTATTAGTGAAATGATGTGACTTATATGATTTCATGAACAATGTGTGTTATATGATATGAGTGAGCCATCAAGGATGGTCCACTCACCGAGTTTACAAAAACTCACCCAAAAATTTGCAATATTTTTTAGGCTCAGAAGAGTTACCCTATTAGACTAAGGGGAGGATAGTTGTTGCATTCAAGTAAGAGATAGAGGTCGGGATCAGTTCGCATTGCATTTTTATTTTTTTTTTATTTTTATATCAAATTATGTCTTCCGCAATTAATGTAACATATGTGTTTGAACATTTCTTCTTTATTGTGTAATACCATCATGTTTATAAGTGTTTTTATTTGTAATGGGCCCTAGTGACTGATAAAGTTCGGATGAGTTGTGAAGTGATTGAAAAAGTTTTTTTAAATAAAGTGGGCCCAATTTGATTATTAATTTCTGGATACACTTGTGCTCTTTTTAAAACAAGAATTTGTACCGAGTTCGAGTGTTTAACCATTCTAGCATGTCGCCCTTTTGAGGGTACGTACTTAAGCATCATTCAGGATGTCAGGCATGTGTCTTGCGGGAGTGGAATACTACACGAACACTAAAGTTTTAGATGATCATAATGGCTTTTATGTGGATGACTATTGGAAAAACCTTACGGGTGAAAACACTTTTGATTCTAGGAATGCACCAAACACCTTAATGTTGGACCAATGGTTGTTGAAAAATTAAATCTCACTTATGTTTTGATAATAAAAAAATGTATAAACTTTGTTAAGAAATTATTTCAGGTGTTTTGGATTGAAATAAATCTAGAAAGCGTTATAAATCATGGTGAAATCAAGAAGGAAGTAATCTTCAACATAATAGAGACATTAAACGTGAAGATTATGGGTAGA
>JANSVA010000218.1:51318543-51329773 GCA_025504915.1 Erythroxylum reticulatum | reverse complement strand
TTAAATAATTAAAATGCACAAAGATAAAGAATGCCTTTTATTGAATAAAACAAATTTTATACAATTAAAAGTACAACTAAAAATTGGCTGAAAGGGCATAAACCAACAGTTAGGACAGTTGTTTTCTTGTGATCCGTTGTTGAGCATTGAGCATACTTCAGGATAAAATTGTCCGTTCCATAATTCCTATTCCAACGTGTGCCAATGCAGCATCTCCACAGTTAGCAATAAACAAATATGACAGAGCTAAATGTACGGATGGCCTCCAATGATAAAGGATGGGGCACGTGGTTGAGTTTATGCATAGTTTAGCATTTCCTCTCAGACAACCGGGACTAAAGATTGATTGATTTGAGTAAAGTAGTTGGCAAACGTGGCTGCTTGTCCCGGCCTTTCTTTTTCAGATTATGGTAGATAATCAGCCGGCCACACGTCATTTTCCTTCTTCTACAGGACTTGTTGCCTGTCTTTTACTGTGGCTTGCCTCGTACTTGCTTCGCTTTTACTTACGTATTTGCCTCTTCTCGTTTAACCTTTTCCAATCTTGCTTGTTTCCGATCGCTTTAGTCTGTGACGATGACCATACTATCGCTGCAAAACTGAAGCCCTGAACTTTGGTAGAAATGCGCATTTAACCTTTTTATCACTCTAAGTCATCTACCAGGTAATACACCGACGAGTTTGTGTTGATCTAAAAGAATTTGCGGACCTTCTATAGGTTGATTTCAAATTTATGACACTTGACTGCTAAAGATCAGTTTTCAAACAAAATAATTGGAAGTTCTCAATAATTATTAGTCTTTATCTAGTATGGCAAATGATTTCATGAGACTGGTAGCCATATTTAGTTAGTAGTTTATAAATAGATAGCTGTTTAACTTTTCAAACAGCTAACAATAACATTTGGAAGATAGCTTTTTTAAATAGCTTATTGAAGTTAATCAGCTGAAAACGAAAACGCTGTAATATATGAGCGTTTTCGTGCAACAACTAAAATGAAATGCAGCAAAATTCAACTATATCCTTTTTTATATGTAACCACCACTAGCAGCTAAAGAAGAAAAAAAAGAGTATCAAACACTTCAATCCTTGCTTAAATAAGGATATTCTTTCCACTTTTCTTCTTCCACTTATTTGTAATGTCAACTAGTCTTCAATTCCTTCAATTCTTTCCTTTGCGTAATTGCGTAATATTTTAATGTTTAAATTAGATTTTTGATTAACTTGCAATTAAGTACTACATGCGCCATAAAACAATTTTTAGTAAATAAGACAACCTAGTTGAGGTTCCTAGATACCTACGTTTTAAGAACCTTAATTGTTCTTATAATTGTTTTATGCACTTATAGGTTAGAAATAAAATATTCACCTTAAATGAAAATAAAAATAAAAAAAGTCATATAAATTTCTTATAGATGATAAAACAGTACAGGTGAACATGACTTCTCTAAAATTTAAATTTTTATAAGAATATTCAACGAAATACTAAGATATATAATATTTATACCTTTGTAATTTTTTAGGTCATGTCCTCATAAGTCTTTTTATACATAAACAACTAATACTAAATAGTTAATTTTACCAAATATCTCTAACAAATAGCTAATATAATCCGCTGGTCAAATCTGCTGATATAATCAGCTATTCACTAACAGCTGATGCAATCAGTCGATTACCAAACAAGGCCATCATTCCATTGTTTAAAAAGAGGGTTTATAATAAAATGGAATGAGTTACAGTAAAAATGAAAAATCTCCGATTTGAGAGTTTAGGATGGAATGTAAAATGATAAACAACTTTTCACTGTATTACATTACAAATCCTTCTTTCCAAACAATATTTCACTATATTACATTACGAATCCTTTCATCACTCTCAAATAACAATTTTTTAATATTATATCCATTTACATTTCATTCCATTATAAATCATTTCATTCTATTAAAAATCTTATGTCTAACCAAACATAACCTTAAGCCCTTAAAAACATTTCATTAAGATTCAATATCACGAAGACCGTCTAAATTTAGTACTCAATTTAGTTCTACCAATAATATTGAGTACCATTATGATAATTTTTTTGAAATTATAAGTCATTTTTAATTTTATAAAATTATAAAATAATCTCTTAATATATTATGTTATCTAATTTTTAGCTTTATTTCATGCTTGTCTCAAAAAATTATAATAATATAGATTTGATGTAATAATTATTTCTTTATTCCTATTAACATTACTTTTCACATATTTTCACATGAACAATAATTATAATTAATATAAGAAAAAGATCATTTGATTCTCATACAAATATAAAATTAAAAATAAAAAAAATACTTAAGATGTTATAATTGATTATATCAAAACATTATATAATAAGAATAATATAGGTTCTTTAGCATAATAATAAAAATTTGTGCTTAGGAGCACACCCAAGTAAAATTGAAAGATTAAACAAAAACACTTACTTTTAAAAGTTTAATAGTTGTACTGCACATATAAAATGTAAAATATACATAAAATATAAGTAAAATTAAAAAAAGAGAGAGAAAAAGTGAAAGATCTTTACTCAATGACATACCTGGTCAACTTACATTTACATGACTTTTTATTTAGTACCAAATTTGCACGTTAAAGAGAGTCATATATTAACTCAAGGTTTATTATTAATGATTTTGATAATAACCACATAATATTTCAAAATTCAAATTGGATTTATTTCCCTATATAATTATAGAAACCTTCCTAATAAACTTATCTTATTTATTTTACAATATTCAGAAGAATCTTGTTATCATTGAAATTATTTCCTTTTATTGTTAACGAGTTAATTCTCAAAAGGAAATAAAATCATAAGCAATACACTTCCTTTTTTATAGGAATCTCCTTTATGAACTTGCCTTAATATAAATGGCTTATCCGAAAGGATCCTACTAATTATAAAGTTCATATGTGAGCTTAGTGATGACTGGAAGATTTTTGGTAAATATGACATCGAAGTTATTCAGATTTAAATCTATCTAGTTGACTAAGGATGCAAGTAAAGTAACAGTTAGTTGAAGAAAATGCCTATTTAAGGAAGAACAACTATTTTTGCCAAAACATATTAGACTCTTGAATTACATCAACAGCATCAATACTCATGAAAGACATATTCTTATCAAATCTTTTGTGCTCTAGAAAGTAAAAATTCTTTTTGAGAGAGATCATTAAAGATCATATCAAACAATTACATTTTCATCTGTTGAGAGCTTATAGAAGCTAGCTAAATATTACTAGTTTGGAAGGTTAGAGAACCTTGAAAAATATGTACTCGTAAGCTTGAAGAGGCCCGTCAAATTACTACTTGAAATTTTAGTGAAACACTTAAGTTAGATACTTAGGGACTGGAAGTAGGCATGGGTTGTAAGTTGAACCAGTATAAATTGACTGCATCCTTCTTCTCTCTCATTAACTTTTAAAATTCCGCATTATTGTGTGTGTGGTCATTTTAGCAAGCCGCTCATTCACTTTTATAATAGACTCTTTTTGTTTTTCAATTTGCAAGAAGTTCCTTTCAGTTTTAACAAGCACCTTCTATTTTAAATTGTTTTAACATAGCAGACTCCTATCATTTAGCAGGTTCCGATCGTCTAAAAAGCTCTTATCGTTTAATAGGCTCCTATCATTTTAAATTTTAACAGGCCCCTATTTTTATATGAATTGAAAGTAACTTGAAAAAAAAATTAAGTCACACACGATTCCACCCCCCTCTTATGTCTGTTTTCTTTATCATTTGGTATTAGAGCGAGGTTTCACATTTTTTTGTTTTACAGCACATGATAGATCATTACAAACAATTTGAGAAGTTTTAAAGGACAATTCGTCTCAAAGCTTCCCTACTTCAATGGAAATAACTACTCATATTGAAAAGAGAGAATGACCATATATCTCCATTCTATAGATATCGAAGTCTGGCAAGCTATCAGAGTTAAAGCTACACTTCCCACTACTGATCACATAGAAGTATAGACTGATGCTAACAGAAGAAATGCACAACTAAATGCCAAACCACAACTAAATGCTAAAGTAAAACATCATATGATATGTGTGTTGTCTCTAGAAGAATATGAAAAGATATCCTACTGCTCTATAACAAAAAGAAATTTGGAATAAACTTCAAATCGCCTTTTAAGGAACGAATGAGGTAAAGAAACATAGAATAAATTTTTTAATACATAAATATGAAACTATTGGTATGAAATAGGGAGAAATCATAGATCAATTCTTAGGACAATTCAACAACATCATCACGACCTTAAAGAACTTGGGAAAGATATATCTCAATGATGAGCTCGTAACGAAGATTCTAATGTCACTACCAAAGAAATGGAGACATAAGGTGACAGCTCTAGAAACTACAAAGGATCTAGACATTATTTCACTCGATTGGCTAAGAAGAAACTTGATGATCCATGAAACTGAGCTTAGGCAAGTTAAAGGATCCTCCTATAGAAGAGGAATGACACTAAAAGCATCCTGGTCAGATGAGGATTTTGAAAGCTTTGAAGAAGAAGAAGAGCCTAAAGAAGTAAGCAATGTCTATCTTATGGTTGAATCTGAAGATGATGAGGCATATTATTTTGACTCTGATATTGAAGTTGATGAATTGAAAAATGCATATCATAAATTGCATGATTAGTACAAAAGGTTGACAGTGAAGTATTTCAAAGAAGTTGAGAAATCCAAGAGTAATGATGCATCTTTGAAGAGTAAGATAAAATCATTGGAATCTGTAAATGAGAATTTAACGACCAAGAATATGTCTCATGAGGTTGATTATAAGCAAAAGGTCTCAGAAAAAGAAGCTCTGGAAGAAAGAATGGCTTAGTTGGAAAATTCATTGCTCAAAAATGATTTTAAAATGGTGAGATAGTTAGAGAAAAAGTTTCCACCTTAGAACTTAAGAAAGAGAAAAATGATAGAAATATTTTATCTCTAGAAAAAGATCTAGCAAATTTCATTGATGGAATGAACAACCTTGATACATTGCTTGGCAGTGGTAAATGTGTTTTTTATAAGACCAGAATAGGATATAATAAAAACAATAACATCAGGCCATATAAGAACATCTTTGTCAAATCCATCAATAGATATAGCCAAAACAGAAGGAACCTGATACATGGTTGAAATTATATTAATTCTCATTCATTTGTTCTATGCTTCTACTGTAGTAAACATGGTCGTATTATTCATTCTTGTAACTTCGTATAATGAGAAAATTATCTCAAATGTATATTTGTAGACTGAAAGGTCAAATTACTAACCTAAAGGGGCCCAAAAATTTGGGTACCTAAAATAAGATAATACTTTCTATAGATATGCTTCAAAACAGAGATAAGAGAAAATCAATGGATAGTAGTGGGTGTTCGAGACACATAACAGGTGAAATATTACATTTGAACTACATTGAAAGAAAAGATGGAGTTTTACATAAAAATTTAGGTTGAAAAAGGGTATTGCATTTCATCAATTTGGAGCAATCATGGAAGAAAATTTAAAGATTTCTGTGAAGAAAATGGTAAGATGGTAAAAAAAAAGTTAGACTCAAAGTTATAATTAACAAGAAGGTATTGATTTTGATGAGACTTATACACCTGTTGCTAATTTATAGTCAATTAGAATTCTACTTGCTTTCGCTTGTTATAGAAATTTTAAGTTATTCCAAATGGATGTCAAAAGTGCCTTTTTAAATGGATACATTAACAAAGAAGTGTTTATTAAGAAACCTCCAAGGTTTGAGAAAGAAGATCATCCAGACTAAGTGATGAAGTTATCTAAAGCCTTATATAATCTAAAGCAAGCTCCTCGAGCATGGTATAAAAGGTTAAGTAACTTTCTGCTTGAAAATAACTTCAAAAAAGGAAAGGTAGATAACACCTTATTTATTAAGATAAAGGAGAATGACTTACTTATAGTGCAAATATATGTTGATGACATAATTTTAGTTTTATTAATCCATCCTTCTATGAAGAATTCTTAGCTTTAATGCAGGGGGAGCAAATATATTTTTATAATGACAAAAGGGGAGAGTTAAGAGTTTATGATATATTTTCGTCTTATATGATTTTGAGCACGACATGATATATGTCTCTTTGATAACTTTGTTGCTCTTTTGCCTGATTCATTCTTTTCCCTTTACTTTTTAATAATGAAAAAGGGGGAGAATTAAGATGACGATATATTTTGCTGAAAGATGTATGATATACTTGCATGACTTTTGCTTGCATGATTTGTGAGCATGATGAATTTGTGATATATGGTTACTAACTGAATCTGTGAAGTTTTAATATGTGATTTATTAACGATAGGCTCCTTACTAAGAAAGGAAATGCTCTTTCTAATTAGTAAGAACTTATAAAGTCTACAGTTATTTTTTCAAAACCCTTCATTATTAGTTGAATTTTGAAAATATATCTGTTATTGTTTATCATTACCAAAAAGGGGGAGATTTTTAGCTCAAGGTTTATTATTAATGATTTTAATGATAATCACATACTATTTCAAAATTCAAATTCGATTTATTTCCTTGTACAATTAATGATCTAATTCTCAAAAAGAAATAAAATCATAGGAGAAATGCTTTCTTTATTATAGGAACCTTCCTAATGAACTTACCTTCACAATATCCTGAAGAATCTTGTTATCATTGGAATTATTTCCTTTTATTATTAACGAGTTATTTCTCAAAAGGAAATAAAATCATAATAAATACATTTCCTTTCTTGTAGGAACCTTTTTTATGAACTTACCTTATTAGAAATGATTTATCCGAAAGAATCTACTAATTATGAAGGTCTTATATTAGCTTCGTGATTACTATAAGATTTTTGGCAAAGATGACATCAAAGTTATTCATATTTAAATCCATCTAGTTGACTAAGGATGTAAGTGAAACAATGGATGGTTGAAGGAAATGCCTACTTAAGGAAGAGTCATTGCTTTTGCAAAAACAGATCAAACTCTTAAATTACATCAATAGCATCAATACTCTTGAAAGTCATAGTCTTATCAACTCTCTTGTTCTTTAGAAAGTGAAAATTCTTTTTGAGAGAGATCCTTGAAGCTTATATCGAGCAAATTACATTTTTATCTGTTGAGAGCTTGTAGAGGCTAGCTAAATACTAATAGTTTGGAAGGTTGTAAAACCTTGAAAAATATGTATTCATGAGCTTAAAGAGGCTCATCAAATTACGACTTGGAATTTTAGTAAAACACTTAAGTTAGATACTTAGGGACTGAACATAGGCTAGGATTTTAAGTCGAACCAGTATAAATCTACTACATCTTTCTTCTCTCTCCTTAACTTTTAAATTTTTGCATTATATTTTGTGTGTGTTCATTTTAGTAAAGGCTCCTTCACTTTCACAATAGGCTTCTTCTATTTTTCAAGTTGCAAGTAGTTCCTTTCAGTTAACAGGTGGCTTCTGTTTTAAATTGTTTTAACAGGATTTATCGTTTAACAGACTCTTATCATTTAGCAAGCTCTAATCGTCTAACAGGCTCCTATCATTTAACAGACTTCTATCGTTTGACAAGCTCCTACTGTTTTAAACTTTAACAGGCCCCTGTATTTATACGAATTGAAACTAACTTGAAAAAAAAATTAAGTCACACATAATTCACCTCCCTCTTGGGTGTGTTTGCTTTATCATCATCTTATCACCGTCATTCAAATTCATTGCACAAAATGACATGTCAATACTTTCCTATCCAAGATTATCTTCCAAATCACTTTCATCTATAAAACTTAGTTCCTTAGAAACTCAATCCATTAGAAGAATGGCATGATCAAGGTAAACTAAATCTATAGAACTATTTGATTTATTAAGAGTCCTAGTAAATAGATAAAAATAAATTATTAAAAATTACAAGAAATTGTATTTAACTTAATAATGACAATAACATACTTTTCTCAAAACTTTAAGTTGTATAAAACAAATAGTAAATCATTTAATATTTGTTTTTCAATCTATTTTCTTTTTTAGAATGAACGAATCCAAATAAGCTTCAATTTCTTTCACACCCATTTTAATTAATTATAATATAAAGAATACAGGTTTCTAAATACTACTTTCAAATCGATTCCAAAAAACCTGTAATAATAAATTAATCTTATAAACAAAATAAAGTGATGATTAATTTTAAACAATTAACAAAAGTAAAGAAATATATACATAGATTAAGTTTGTGTTTTTGACATATTGTAATAGGTATCTCATAATCACTACACCCATCATTGTATACCTTCATTTATAAGCTAAAGAGAACTTACATCATCTCAAACGAAACAATTATTATAAAAGTTAATAATATTTTTCTATTAACTTTAGTTTTCTTTATAAAACCTGATCTAGAATAGATACTCAGATTCAAAAATATCCCAACAATAAACAACAGAGAGTAAAGTTATCTTTCTCATCTATCATTAATGATTGGTAAATAAGGTGTGTACAAAAAAGACATTTTTCATATTGACTTTGATTGCTTCCTTCGTCCTCTTTATGTCATCATAAATGTAACATATTGTTGTCTTCTCATCACTATTAGATAGACAAATTGTTTTTACTAAAGGCTCTCAAACTCAATTGATAAATTGATAATGGGACCAAAATTTATGATCCTTAAGTATAATATTAGAAACCTCTAATCTAGCAATAGAACTCACTAATCACTTGTAAACATACTGCAACTCCATCTTCATTTAAACAAAATATTAAAGTGATAAGAAATTAGTTGCAAATCTTGTAATGGTAAGACAATACAAGTTTCTAACATTGGTGAAATCCTTTCTCGTTAATTTAGAACACATTCATGATTATAAATGAATTTAGTCACTTTTCTCTCTTTCTACATAGTTTCATCAATGATAAAA
Source organism: Erythroxylum reticulatum (assembly GCA_025504915.1). Taxonomy (NCBI): domain Eukaryota; kingdom Viridiplantae; phylum Streptophyta; class Magnoliopsida; order Malpighiales; family Erythroxylaceae; genus Erythroxylum; species Erythroxylum reticulatum. Next base: position 51,320,862 of record JANSVA010000218.1, on the reverse strand, counting down.
AAAATATCTAATAACTCATATTTTTTTGCATCAGTCAATGTAATATGTAGTATAAGGAGTCTAATAGAAAGAATTATACATGCTTTATAACCTCTTCTTAGCTGCTTTATAAACAATATCTTTGTCAGTAATGAACTATATAATATTTCAGGCCTAATTTCATTCAAAACTTTATCAAATATCTTTAACAAAGAATTGGTATTTGTTATAAGGTCATATGCATCACTGAACTTCAAAAACATCATTCCATTATCAGAATAAACTAAAATTTTGATAATACACTCTTACCTTTTAGTTGTTCATCCATCACATATGATTGAACAATCACAAATTGTCGAAGTCATTTCTCTCACTCAAATAACTTTGTATTTCCCTAATAAAGCTTCCCAAAAGATTATCTCTATAGTTATCAATGGAATGAGCTTTATATCATGGACCATAAGAGGTGATAGCATTCACCATAGGTTGGTAATAAGTCTAAGTAGCATTAAATGATACATATGCATCATATCAATATCTAGTAATTGTCATGTCCATATTATATATTACTTCTTTAGATTACAATGCATTATAAATTGAAAATTGAGCTCCACATGTTTGTGAATCAAAAAAAAAATTGATACCTATTTTCTTCTTTTTATAATGTCAATTGCAATAATTCCTTCTTGTTGGGTAAGAATGTCACCTTCAACATTGCTAGTATCATCTTAACCATTACAAAAAGAACTTTACTTCGTAGTTCAATCTTGACCTTCTTTCTTTCTCATTATGATACTCTTAAATCAAAGTTTTCGTCTATCATTTCATAATCATGACTAACTTTCTTTCAAGACTCAACATCACCTTTAATCCCAATTAAATATTTCTTTAACTTGGTGATTCTCCCACTTTTCAAATTTGTTACAATACAAATAAACAGTATGGATCTTTATTCTAGGAGTCAATCTCGAATAAGCCCAAGTTTGATCATTGAATTTTCTTGAAGATGTTGAATTATGAGGAGTAATTAAACTTTCCTTCATTTATCTATATAAATAAATGTAATTAAATGAGTACAATAAACTAAACAAACAACATATGCACCTCTTAATTCTAAACCAATAAACTAGCATGACTTATTAAGTGAATAATCAACATAGATATGTATAAAAGGGAATTGAATAAAAGTTATTGCAAAATATATATTGTTCAACCTAAAGCAAAACATAAACATACCTCATATTCTAAGAAAAAACACATAATTTAAACTTTAAAAGAATTCAATATTCTTGAAAAGAGTATCCAAAATAAAAAAAGCTGAGCATGTACATGACATGCTATACCATTAACAAATATACACATATTTATATATTCAAATCCAATATTCTAGGAATCCCTATTATCAATCACTAGCTAGTGGCATGAAAAATGTGGAGTTAGTTATATGCAAAATAATATGAAGAAATATAGCAAATTCTCAACAAGCATTGCATGTATATTGTCTAATAAATTTCAAAAAGACATATCAAATGGAAACATCTATAAAATGTCTTATAAATAAAATATATAGCTTCATTCATTTAGTTTTATACGGTATTTCAACTACCTATGCAAATAAAAAAGGGTTTGATGTGTACATGTTCGCAAATGATCTATTTTATCATATGACCGTTAATTTGCATATGCAAATATGTGCACTAAATGGACTGTCTGAGCAAGCTAATAATTTTTTTGAAAATTTTAAAAAATTCATTAATGTAGAAAAAAAATCATACCACAGTAGTGGAGAGTTAACTCTCCTACAAGCTACTCAAAACGGTAGCGTTTAAGCATTACAAAAGTTAAAAACGTTGTCTAGACGAACGTGTTTTGGTAATCGAGGTAAAATCCCCTCATCCTTTTGCCACTTCCTCAAAATGTTTACCCAATTAAGGTTGGCATCGCTAGAGCAAGGAGTCATCGGGGGATTGAAAGACACACGGAATCAAGGCATGCGTAGTCTTTTAAGTCCATATAAGAGGTAAACGTTCATTGATTGTTCTATAATACCTCGTGTTGATTACTTACTCCCTTCTCTATGGATTCTAAGGGCCTGTTTAGTTTGATGGTTTGAGATGGAACGGGATAGAATGTAATACACTTCTATCGTTTGTTTGAGGGATTCATAACGGAATATAATGGAATAGGATGGAAACAGAAGGCTTCATGTTACGTGTCATTCTATCCTAAACAGTGAAAATAAGAAACCTCCGAATCGGAGGGTTTATGATGGAACGTAAAATAATAAATACATACTACCTAATATACCCTCAATAATTCTTCTTAATATCAACTCTCACC
>JANSVA010000218.1:51280964-51316507 GCA_025504915.1 Erythroxylum reticulatum | reverse complement strand
TTAAGTTCTACTTGCTTGGTTCTTTGTCATGAACTCTTTTTGTAAATTGTTTAATGATATTTATTGTTCTTTTTATTAGATGTTTTAATGTACTCATTATTTATTAAAATAATAAAATTATATTATTGTAATATTTTAAATATTTTGTTTTATTTTTAATTTTATATTTGTATAATGATGATTATCTTTTTTATATTAATTGTGATTATTATTTATATGTGAAATATTTAAGAAGTATTGTTATTTTATATTAATTGCAATTATTATTTATTATTATAATTTTTGAAAATAAAATTGATAAATAATAAACTAGTAAAATATTCAGTTGATTATTTTATTAAATTTAAAAATTTTAAAATTATTTTATAAATTTAAAAAATTACTTAAAATAGTATTCAATATTAATAGTAGAACGGTATGGTATTCGCAAATGTGACTAAATCTCTCCCAATTCAGGCTCTGTGAAGTCCTGCTGGTTGTCGTTGTAACAGTAGTATTAATAATTACGAAAGCCGTGCATCTGAAATATGGGAATAATGAGCGTCGCGTGATGAGCACATCGCCCCATGCAGGTCCGTGGTTTGCACACTATTGGCAATCGTGCAATGCCAAAAGTACACCAACTCATGCTGCTATGCCCATACAGAAGCGGAAAGTTATAAAAAAGCAACTAATCCTACCTCAGCCGCCCACTACAATAATAAGCTATGTATCAACTAACATATATATATATATATATATATGTATTATTTTTAATATAAGTAAAATGTAAATTCTATTAACAAAAATTAAACTTGGGTTAATTATTATTCAAATAATTAGAATTAATTATTTAAATAATTAATCTTTACTACTTATAAACTTTTTAATATTTTCATGTTTAGTTAATATGAGATACTCTAACATTCCGCTTCAAGTGCAATTAGAATTAGACATTTAGTTGTCACTTGAAATATACATAATGATAACTGAATCAAACCGCTGAAATTGGATATCCAGACTGACAATTGAGAAATTAATAATCCGGATTAAATATATTCTGATACTATATTAAATGTTTAATATAAACAAAGTATAGAGTCCACTAATAATAATTGATCTTGAATCAACCGTTATCCGATTAACTAGAACTAATTGTTTGAATAATTAATTTTTATTATTTATAAATTTTTTAATATTCTCATATTTATTCATTATAAGATACTCTCACAATATTTAGAATATATAAAAATATGATCCTTGCCAAGGGTACTCTGTGATGAGTTTTGTCTGGCTGATTTAAAATATATAAAAATATGATCCTCACCAAGAGCACTCTGTGATGTGTTTTGTCTGGCTGATTTAAGGATTTGAAGAGAACGAAAATGGAGGGGAGGTCGCAGTCGAAGAGTTGCAGCTCGGAGAAAAATGAAGAAGAACATGAGAGATCAGTTGATGATACTTATTGTGTAACGGGTGCAAATGGGTACATAGGATCTTGGTTGGTTAAGCTTCTTCTTCAGAAGGGCCACACGGTTCATGCCACTGTCCGTGATCCTGGTTCGTATCAGCAGCTTTTTCCTTTCGCTTCTTCTTCTGGAAACTTACCACAGTATGCTTTCTTTTTTCCTTTGTTTCCTGTTTCATTTTAGTTCGTGTGAAGATCGTGGTAATAAACATAAATTTAGTGTAACAGCCTTTCTCTGTGATCTAAAGATGGATTCACTAAACACAAACGCAGCTAAGGGACAGTGCTTTTTATTTTCACGGAAGATTATGTTATTTCTTATATCTGCAAATGGCTTAATAGAGAGTTACTTCCTTCCCTAGTTCGAGAGTCAAATAACTAAACGCAAAAGAACCTTGTACCCTATACAGATGGTAATATTTTTATATCCTAACTCACCACTAAGTAACATTAATAGTCAATTAAACATAGACTTTGATGGAGTAGTGGATTAAGGGAAAACCTACTCAAATTATAATGTCTATATTATATAATCAAGGGTTTAATCATCTTATAAAAATTGCGTTAGTCGATTCGATTCACGTTAGCGGACATCAGACCTGAATTTAAGCTGGTATTGGATAGGAATGAACAAATTCCGCTCTACAATGTTTCCTAAAGTTTTAAGTATCGAAACTGAATAAACAATACCAATTAACTAATTTCAAAATTAGCTTTTTGCAGAAATTGATGTATCAATAACATTTTTCGTATAACCATTTATAATAATAACAGCTTGTTTTGAATAAAAATAAGGTAGGCGATCAAAAATAAGTCTTTATCTAGTATTTGTACAGAATAATATGACACTTCTAATAATGTTTGACCTAATAAATTTAAATAATTATTACTGTTTCATTTAAAACTTATGTCTTTCATCCAATTATGTTGGTCATTTGGAAATAGTTTTTCTACTAGTTAAAGATAAGGTTGCGTACTATTAGATTTCTTCAGACTTTATCTCAGCAAAATTTTTACTTACTGTTGTTGTAGTTAAAACCTATGCCTCTTCTGTCTTCCTATGAAATGAAAATATTACTGACAATCTTATAATTTCGCATCTTGGGGAGTTTAACAAATTTGTGAAATTTATCAGCACCTTAATATCAAACAACCCTTGTAATATGGTACGATTTCAACAGATTTATTAACTTTTAACTACATTTATTTCAAAAAATTATATTAAATACAAGTTTAATAGTTAAGAAATAACCTTTAGTACAATTTTTAGCGTTCTTTTCTTCTTCAACTCTTCCAATTGAGTTGTTTATGAATTAATATTGCTTTTACCAAATAAGATTTCAATTTAATATGTAATAATTAATAACTTTTATTTCGCCATAATTTAGTTGACACAACCTAGAATTAACCACGGATGCATCTAACCTCTGTATCACTTAGCATGCATGTTTAAAATAGTGTTATAGAATACAGTTTAGAGGTTGATTGTAAATTCTCAGAAAAAGTAATGCATCTGCTACCCCTGTGGACTGGCGGCGTCCGATTGAGATTGTTCAAAGCTGATCTGCAAGAAGAAGGCAGCTTTGATGAGGCTGTAAAGGGCTGCCATGGAGTATTCCATGTTGCAGCTTCAATGGAATTCAGTGTTCCCGAAATAGAAGACATTGGTAACTTCAACAGAACACCTTAATCTGGATTGGTTGTGTAATTCAAATACTTACTTTGTCGTTATTTGTGAACTTGAAGACCAGTATGTACGGTCAAATGTTATTGATCCTGCAATCAAAGGAACGTTAAACCTTCTCAATTCCTGCCGGAAATGTAAGACAGTGAGACGAATTGTTTTCACGTCCTCTATCAGCACCCTAAGTGCTATAGATGGTGCCAGAAATTGTAGAGCAGTGGTTGATGAAACTTGCCAGGTTCACGTTGATCGTATCTGGAGAATGAAAGCTGCTGGATGGGTAAATTTGCCACTGTGTTTATCCATAACATTGCATATAAAAAAGTTAAAATCACTTGTTGGGTGTTACTGGCTTTTGCAGGTTTATGTGCTCTCCAAGCTTCTCACTGAAGAAGCAGCATTCAAGTATGCCAAAGAGAACGATATTGATCTCGTGTCAGTTATTACAACCACTGTTGCTGGTCCATTCCTAACTTCAAGTGTTCCATCAAGCATTCAAGTTCTCTTATCTCCAATCACGGGTGAGCAGACCTGTTTATTTCTGGAGTTGGAATTCTCTTTTGCTAAAACCAAATTTACCTGATAAATATTTAACAAATGATCTACTAGAACAAGGTCAGTGTGCAGACCTATTTTTGCATAAGTCAAGACAATATAGTAACAGATAGGCTTTTTTTTTTCTATAGGAGACTCAAATTTCTTCTCAATATTATCAGCCGTGAATGCAAGAATGGGTTCGATTGCATTAGTTCATATTGAAGATATATGCAATGCACATCTATTTCTAATGCAGCAGGCTAGAGCAGAAGGCCGATACATCTGCTGTTCGCAAAGTTGTGTAATGTCTGAACTTGTTGATATTCTTGGCAAAGAGTATCCTAACTCAAGTATTCGAAGGTTCCTGATGCTAAAAGCTAAAAGCTATTCTGCATTTATGCTACCTATAGATATTTGACACTTTTCTTTCTTATTATTTGTACGTCCAGGATTGCAGGGGAAAATCAAGTTTCACCACCTTCAGAAATATCTTCAAAGAAGCTAAAAGACCTGGGGTTCCATTACAAGCACAGCATCAAAGATATAATCCAGGAAACTATCTCCTGCTGTGTGGGTTATGGTTTTCTACCACACTGAAGAGTCAAAGGCCAGTACAGTAACCTCTTCAATTGTCCTGGTAGCTGAGAATAACCGATAGTTGTTCAGTGGTGTAAAACTAAAGCAAGCTTCCTCCTTTCTTCAAGGTATAAGACTATACAAACTTAACAAGCTTCGGGCAGAATTTTCAAACAGAAATAAACCAGACATCTCATTCATAATGACCAAAATCTTTCCCGTATTTGGAATGTGTTGTTTTCTTGATGTCACAATCTCTTGGTTCTTAATATTCATAGCCGTTATAAATACTTGGTAGATGTGAAGACCATTTGTGCCTTGACTTCCGGAGGAGTTGATCTAAATGCATCAATTGCGGTGACTTCCCATCTAAATTTCTGAAGTTGTAAGTGTTGAAATCTTCATCTACTGATGTCAATGCTATCTGTTGAGAAGTATTGTATCTGTTCCAATTGAAGCAGCAAATTGATTTTATAAATTAAATAGGACATTGGTTCTGCGGTTGGGTCAGAACAGTAAATAGAGGGACTAAATCAATGCATCTGAATAGATAAAAAAAATAAAGTAAGATTCCAATGGCATGAAAGCAATTGCCAATTGAGAAACATTGAAGTTATGCAACTGTAATGTCAAATTTATTTTCCCTCAAAAGCTACCGGGCAAGAGCAACTAGTTCAGGCCTTATCCTTTTTCTTTTTCCAACTTGCTGCAAACAAGAACTTCAACATTAGGTCCTGATAATAGGGAAGGAGGTTTAGATCCCCAGCCATTCTGTAGCCCATTTGAAGCTTTTCTATTCCAATCATCGTAGGAAATCTTATTTGATTAGATCAATGAAGTTACAGCCGAACTGTACAGAAGTTCGGATACCTAATGCCCCTTCATCATTTGACAGAACCTTCCATTTTGCAGCAGAATGAACTAAATTTAGTTCCAGTATATCTGTTTTTGAATGAAAATGACATGCTTCCATTGCACATGTATGAACATGGTTAGTTAATGCACGAAAGTAGAATATCATAGAGAAAAGAAGCATTTTCTTTTCGTTTTATCTAATTGCCGGAGAGTAAGAACCTTGACAATTTATTTGATTATGCTCAAATCATTCTCTCACACTGTGTATGGTTGCCGTCTCTCGTATATAGAAACGGAACGAAACAAAAATTTGGAAACAAAACAGAACAAAAATTAGAGACAATGAGATGTTTGATTATGATGGACAAAATAGATAAAACTGTCTTCCAGCTTTTGAAAGGAACAAAAGAGGAACAGAATTATTTTGTTTTATTATCTGTCTCTACTAACGGAGACAGCAACGAAGGTACAACCACAATCTATGTCTAGCCTTCTTTATTCTTCCTTCTCTCAATTCTTCATACAAGTATGTATAGGTCATAGCATTGGCTTTTGTAACAATGCCATGGACATATTCTACATAAAATAGTTGAGAAAACAAGCGATAACTGTTGCTATACCCAATGATGTGATGAGCAGTCAAAATCAATGAAGTCCAAGCCAACTACACTTAATATCTTCATTTGTGTTCAACTGCCCTCAAACAACTCCAACGAGTGAATTTAATTCAGTTTTCTGGAAGCATATCACAAGCAGCAGGTAGTGATAAAAGGATTAGTCTGCATTTATGAGTTGCATGTGGCAGCATTAAAATCCTGGCAGATGTCGCGGAAGAAAATGAAAACAATTAACTAATGAAAGTGAATAACAAAGTTACCATTTTGAAATGAGAGAGAGACAGGACTGGGATCCTGACCTTATCTTAGCCATTAGCTACCCTTTCTCAGCAGGAGGATCTATGAGGAAACCACAATTTCAAAAAGGGATGAGAATAGAAGAGACAAAATATGTCTGTCTCTACATTGAATATGTAGATTTTTTGTCGTGAGGCATGGATTTCAAGTTCAAACACAACCTCCAAAAAGGACCCATGCAGCTTTTTCACACTTCATACCATGTTTTAAAAGTATATTTATCATTCATAAACCGTGCACTCTAAAATGTAGACATGTTTGGAACAATTTAATGGTCTTTCAGCTTATTAACTTACGAGTCCATAATCCTCCTACACGTGATTTTGTTTTAATTGTTCTTTTACTTTGTCTTTTGAGACAGGACCTTATAAAATACTACCAACAACTGGATTTTGTTTGTTCACAGTTTAATAATGCATGTGCCAAGACTTGGAGTTTTCAGATACTGCTCAGAACATTTCAAACTTACCAATAAAAAAATATCACACACACATTTCAAACTTACCTGCAAGCTCATTTTTGAGGTTGGATGACGACGACGATGCATAATCTGGAAACTGATGTTCTAGCTTTCTTACACTTCCTCCTCCACGATCATTACTACAACACTACCTGATAATATGCAATTAATGGTCAAACTTTCCTAATTGAATTTTAGAATTAAAATATGCACGTCATTGCTACTACCACCTAACAATTTAAAGAAACCGAACTCCATTAAGTTCAGTCAACTTCTAAGTCAAGCCTGTATCAAATTCATGAGATTAATTGGTCGGTTAATTTGTATCTGCAACCACCTTTCGTTCTTTTGCATACAACAAAAAGCATTCTCATAAATTTGAATGTTTACATGAAGGACAAGAATTAAAACAAAAGATCAGTACAGTAGCATGAGATATGCAAATCTAAGAAGAGCATAATACAGCTACAATGAGTAGAAAAATTTTGATTTACTGAGACGTAACAAGAGGTGTGGAAGAAGAATATCAAAAATCCTTCAGGCAAAAGATAGGTGGGAGAAAAAATCCTCCAAAACAAGTTGGAAAGGATTCACAACTTAAGGAAAGTGTCCATTTGCTTCAGGGTTTGCAGATCACTACGAAGCAAGGAAGAAGAGCTCTAGGATTGAGCAGATAAAGCTCCTCAATATTTGTATACAGACCAACTTTGCCAGCCAATGAATCAAACCCAGTTTGGCTGGTTATTTCTTGTATATTCTCCAGAGGCTTATGAACTCTCCCAGCAATCACTCTGCATACTATTAAAGCTTTCCTTGCACACGTATCTTGTTCAAGTATCTCAATGGACTCGAAGGCCCTTCCACTAGTAGAAGTAGTGAAGACACCTATCCCATCCTGGAGCTCTTTCTTGGCAGAGAAACCATTCCTAATAATTCGACAAACACAACATTTGTCTGATACACACAAACTTGAGGAACCATTTAGGCCAAGCGAGCAAGCCAAAGTGGTGCCATAGAACCTCAAAAGCTCATTCCCATCTGCTAGGCACCGAGGGTGTTTCTTGGGGAGTTTGCTAGCCTTGATTTTCACCATCTCCCTATATTCCTCAAAACGTGCTAGAGTCTTTTGCATGTTATGGACTTTCAATACTCTTTCAATTCGACCACAATGGTTTTCGCTCTTTAACCAGCTTGCCCTGCATATGATTTCAACAATTTTTCTTGATGAGTCACCTTCCACAAGTTCAGTGACTGTAACAAAGAGAGATCTTGTCAGGTGCTGGAAAAGAAGGCTGGTTGAGAATGCCAAGAAAATAGTTAGATCATTTGAATTGAAAAAGATAATAACAATGAAGGAACCAATTTAACTTTCACAATATAGAAAACCCAGCAAACATCAAGAACTGAGATTTAATCGAACAAGGGTCATGTTATGCTTAACTATATCTTTGATTAATTAAATAAATGGAGAACTTGCAGAAAGATAGGAATGAAAAGTGGTTAAAGTACAACATAAAAAAGAATGGATATACAAGCTTTAACAATCACTGTAGAGAACTACCCGAATGATCAAACAATTTGGTTTGGGGTATAAGAAAATGGACCAAAAGTTAAATGGCAATACAGCCTGTAAAGTACTTCCATTTCTAAAAGAAAAAAGCTTAAAGTGATAGATAAAAACTGCTAGTTGGACGCTATGGTCAGAAGAATGTAAGTTGGTTATCTGAAGACGAGAACAAAGCATAGACAAAAGCAAACCGTAAAAAGATGTCTTAGAGCATAACATAAAAATATATCTAAATTATTTGGTTAACCAGTTCCAGGGATGAGTTCTCTACCAGCGTGTTTCGAGAGATGATGACTTTCAGCAGCTTCCCATTTACTAAATCGCTCTCCACATTTATGGCAAGCGATTGTGGAAGAACCAATTGAATCCGTCTCAAGAGACACCCTAGAGCTTGAATGTCCTCCTCCAAAAGCAACACCAGAGCCTCCAACTCCAGACCCTTCCCTATCTGATAAAAGAAATGGAGATTTTCTTGGAGGAGTTGTTGAGTTCTTTATAGGAGGATTGAAATAGTGCATTGTCGGGTGGCCACCGGGCCCAGGTGTACCTGGCCTTAAAGTGCCCACAAAAGTTGAACCACCACCGTAGTTACCACCGGCATCACTACCGGTGGTGTTGCCATTATTAGTACCAGTACCAATCCCTTCTTGGAGACCACCAAAACCAGTGATTTTCAACTCACACCTTGAGTTACTCAAAATGACTTCATGGGTTATTGGGTTGAGAAACTCACTGCTCCCTATGGACCTTGGACTGCAACTTGGTGGTTTCTCCATGTGTCTTTTGCTTCCATGGATAACATCTTTCAGATTAGCTATGGACCTTGAACACCCTGACCTGCCTGCCTTTTTCGTCAAGATTGTGCTCAAATGCTTCCTGGACTTTGGGTCATGAACATCCGATGGCTCTGATTTGCAGTGCAGAGACCTCTTCAACGAGAACCACACTGTTGGCATATTTATGCTTTTATCGCCAATTTTCTCTCTTGTTCTCTGTTTGCCTGGCTAGAAAATGATAATCGCAAAAGTCACAACTTTCCTATGGAAAATTCATATCCACCTCTTTTCCTTGAAATCCCACTAATTTTCATCGCCAGTTCCTTCACTTTTCGTGGATGAAAGCTAAAAAGGTCTCTGAATACAAAAATGGACCTCTTTTCAATTTTGCTTTCTAGTTTCGGTGCAGAAACTCCAACTTTCACAGCAATCTCCTTTTGTATGTTGAGGAACCAACCAGTCGATCTAAACCAACTACAACTCCTTCCAAACTCTTAAGTATGTATCAAAATTTAGAAACAACAAAGAAGAAATCTTGCACGAAAACACCAACAAAGATTATAATTTTTCTTGTACAATGCAGCAATGTCCATTCCATACTGATAGCCATCACATTGAGCGGAATTTGGAGTTTTTACTAAAATGGGTGTCGTTTAAAGAGAGAGACAGAAACAGAGGCACAAATCCAAAAGCCAAAGAAGGCCCATCATAAAAGAAAGAAAAGAAAATTTGGACAAGACAATAAAGATATTCTTATGGTAAATATTTGAACCTCAAGTAATGAGGAATCTTTAGCCCTTGGGAAACCTGACAAAATAAAAAACAAGCATGGTCGTTTGTCGTTAGTAACGCTAACTGAGGAAGACAGACGGTGAAACCAAGTCAGGATATGAGAGGAGCTGAAATGGACTTAACTCCCCAGACATATCCCACTTCGAATTAGATTATTATAATAAAACGAGTATCATCCTTTACCCTTTCACGTATCCATGAAAGATTCCGAGGTACAAAAATGATGTTACATTATGCAACCAGTAACCCAGAAAATTGTTTTTTTGAGTTCCGTAGTTAAAAGCTGAACTGTTAAGACCAATGGACATTGAGATTTCACAATTACCTACTAAAGATAAAAGCTGCTTTTGACCTCTTTTGGAGGGTGATGAAGTGTACTAAATCTTGAGGATCTAGATTTCCATGAGTGTTTTGTGCAAAATCATAGTTGTGGGCGCACGAAGATTTTAACGTTTTCATCTGTAAACATTAAATAGCAGTTCAGGTCAAGTTGAAATTAGGTGCAGATTATCTCTTCCATTATTCTATTTCTAACCTGATTTTATGAGCGCTCATTTATTTAATTACTGTCAATCCATTTATTGAAAAGATGGATACTCAGGAATAGAATAATAGAAACAAGTAATATGTTGTCCGAAATAGATTCATATTATATGTTTTTATTATTTTTTCAAATTTTCTGTAATACCAATGTAATGCTTTTAAAGAAAAATTCATTTTCAGAGCCAATCGGGAAAACTTGTCCTGCAAGATTATTGATATTCCAAGTAGATATTTTGATAAGGACTATATTAGAAAGAAAGGAGTAAAAGAAGACCTGACTTTTACACTATTATGATGGCTAGGAGTTCTTGAAAGGATAAGTATGTTGCAAATCAAATGCATTATAATCAATACTATGGTATCTCTTTGAAAACAAAAGTTAATAATAAAGATTATATCATTATTGAAATTTTTATCTTTTAATTTTTTAATTATGACATGCAATGCAAGCAATAACTTCACAACTGTCTTATACAACATTAACTTATTTAATTTTAAATTTACTTATTTATACCATGAAAGCAATTATAGGCATAGAAATAAATTTATCTTTCTACGTTTAAAATCAACCTTGGGTGGTATACATGTAAAGGGATAAAGTACTTAGTTTGTTTCATATATATTACATATGAATATACATAAAACTAAAATCAGTGCGTAAAATGTAATTTGTTATATATGTATATATATTACATTTGAATATAAGTAAAACTAAAATTCAATGCATAAAATGTATTTTATGATAAACTTATGGTTGATTACAAAAAAATTCAAACTTCACGTAATTTTACAAATTTCAAACTTAGCTTACCATATAAGACAAATCCTCTTAACAATCGTGGACGGTAAAACTTAATTAAACTAACTAAATAGGTTTTATTAAATTGTTTAACTAAAATACGTAATTTTGGAATTAAAAATCTTAATGTAAGAAAAAAAAAGGGTGTAGTGTTTATATCGTTTCTTCTGACGTGACATAAAAAAATGCCTAAATTGGGTAGATGCGACTATGAATTGAACCAGATTGAAAAATGGAGTTGTTGACAATTGTCAAAACATCGACAACAAATGAAAGATGGCCAAACCCCGATTCCTAAGATTTTAGAGTATTCCTTATTTTACTTTAATTAGAACAAAACCAGTTGATTCTTTTTCGTGTCTAAAGTTTATAAATATTAAAGGTGTCTCTCTTATGTAGTAAGTCACATCAATAATATTAACAAAGATAACGAGGCTACAATTAAAAAGAAAGAAGTTTAAAAATTTAATTATCACTTTTTTAATATTGGCTGTAATTATAAAATTGAGTAAAATTTAAGATAATTTTTGTAATTAATAAAAAAAACTTACTTTCTAAAAAAAAAGAAAGAAACTTACATCTTGATGGTACAAAATTTCCTCTTGACCGCATTAAAATAGCTATTAGCTAATTTAAGTCGAAGTGAGCCGTAATCTTTTATAGACTGCTATTATTCAGGAACCAATTAGGTCATATGCTAATATTAGCAGAATACATACGGACACAACTTGTGTGTGCCATTAATTTCTGGGTTGTAAATAATAAATTTCGAACTTCAGCTGGTGGTATTTGGAAAAGAAAGAGTAACTATTAGCCTTCAACACTAATCTCCACAAATGTTTTTGAAAACTGAAACGTTGATGAAAGGGAGTCATAAAAGATGCACAGAGAGACAGGAAAAGAAAAAAGGTGGGTAGGAGTGTAGGTGGTAAAAACAACACTTTTATATCATTATCATGGAACTGACACTCTCCTGCTTTGTTTTTTGTTTTCTCCTGCTTTTTCGTCATTATCTCAAGGCTTTAGATTTAGAAATTCCAGACTTTCACAAAGATGATATTAAATTTCAGCACTTGGGGTATGCTTAGGTGTGCAACCATTAAGTGCAAGCACATGCAGCTTTTAGTATTTAATTGTTTATCCCATCACTTGTGATATTTCTAAAACTATTTAACAATTACTGTAATATTTTAACTAAGAGCCGTTTTCTGCACTAGTCAAGTTTCATTGTCTCATGTGGTTCTACGAGTTGTGACTTTAATCTTTGGAATAAATAAACAACACTTACTCTAAGTTCAAAGTTGCATTTTTTGTCCCCTCCAAGGGTAGTCTAGGTGGGAGGAACTTTCCAAACAGCTTCTAATATTCCTTAACCAGGCTTTTAGGAGAATGACCTTTTTAGGATTCACTTAGTTGCTTTGTGTTTTTTAGTATGGGTGCAGTCCTCGTTATAAGTTACTGCTAATTAATCAAATCATTAATTCGTCACAAATTTTACTATTAAAATAAGTTTCATTTTTCCTTCTCTTTGCCCTTTTTATTTATATTGAAATCCTGGTCTTGCAAGAAATTGTAGTAGGGTAATCCTATTGGGCTTTTTCTGAAGCTCAGGTGTCGTTGCTTGTAAATGAGGTTCGTTTTGTGTTAGTGCTAACAAGACTACTCAGAACAGGCTTTGAAACCCACCATAATAACACCAGGTGATGGGCGCAAGTTTAAGTCTAGATGTTCTAGTTGGTCTACTTAGAACTCTTGTCAAGTTTAGAAAATAGAAACCCATCAACGTAACGTAACGTAACAGGATAATTGTAGAGAAATTCGAAATTTATTTAGTTATATAATATTAAATAAAATTTTTAAATGTAACAATAAAATATTTCAACTTTCAATTTATCCCAAAAAAAACTTGTTGACACGCACTCTTTTATTACCACATCGTATTAAATATTAAAAATATTTAAAAACTTGAAACATTAGGAATCTTTTACCTTTAATTTAAAGCCTAGTAACCTAAGCAAGATGGCATTCCGCTTAATTCTCCTCACTCTTAGATGGTAAGTTCGGTCCAACGTTTGTTTGGTACCATAAAAGCGTATTTACAATACACTTTTTCACCGTAAAGATACGGACACCACATTGGAAATTGCGAAGCTTGGAGTAGGGAAGGGAATGTGTGGAACAATCAAGAAAATTAAGCCTGGTGTATGTTCTTACCAAAAAGCAAGAGCTTTTGGGGCACAGATCCCTCAATATGCAATAAATTCAAAGCTCTTAGGGTATATTTGGTTGGATTAAAGTTTCTTAATAAAATGGAATGAAATAAAATAGTTTATAATAAAATTGAAATGTAAATGAACGTAATATTAGAAAATTGTTATTTAAGAGGGATGAAAATATTCATAATGTAATATAGTGAAATATTATTTGAAAGATGGATAAAATGAAATATAATGTATGTGTAATAATAATGAATGATTATTCTATCCTTTATAAAACAAAACAGATATCTTGCCACTTATTATTAGGGTTGAGGGTATAATTGATATTATAAAAAAATAATTGAGGGTATATT
This sequence comes from Erythroxylum reticulatum, assembly GCA_025504915.1. Lineage (NCBI taxonomy): Eukaryota > Viridiplantae > Streptophyta > Magnoliopsida > Malpighiales > Erythroxylaceae > Erythroxylum > Erythroxylum reticulatum. The sequence goes on along the minus strand of JANSVA010000218.1, from coordinate 51,302,985 downwards.
AGGTAGTACATATTTATAATTTTAGGCTATATTTGATAGGACGGTTAGTAATGGAATGGAATGAAATATAATTCCATCATTTCGGATGAAGGTTTATAATGGAATGAAATAGAACGAGAAAGTTTCATGTTACATCATATTCCATCCTAACTAGTAACAATGAGTTACCACCAATTTGAGAGTTTTTAGATGGAATGTAAAATGATAAATATGTACTACTTAATATATCCTCATTAATTTTTTATAATACCAAGTATACCTTCAACCATATGTTTTATATTTATTAACATATGTTTTGTTTTATCAAGGATAAAATAGTCATTCATTATTATTATACATACATTACATTTCATTCCATTCATCTTCTAAACAATATTTCACTATATTACATTATAAAATATTTCATCTCTCTTAATCAACAATTTTCTAGTATTACATCTATTTATTTTTACATTATATGATAAACTATTCTATTTCATTTTATTCTATAAAAAAACATTACGTCCAACTAAACATAGCATTACATTCTATTATAAACCCCCTAAATCGTATGTAACTCAATTTTGATGTTTAGGATGGAAGAAGATGAAATGTGAAAACATCCCTTTCCATCATATTCCCTCCCATTCTATTATAATCCCTCATCCTAAATGATAGAATAATATTTCATTCCATTACTAGCTATCATACTAAATATAGCCTTAAGGATCTTGAGAGATTATGAGGATTTGCTAGGATTGAAGTAACAATTGCATCGAATAAACCTTTAGATAAGAACATCTTGGAATTCTTAATCACTGGTGAGGGTTATTCTCCTTGCTTATATTATGGATTAGGCGTTAATGTCTAGAGCACTTATAATTGGTTATTCCAAATAGGCTTCCTAATGAAGGAAAGATATTAGAAGTTCGAGTGTTAGGCAAGAATTCCTGATCAATAATACAAAAGATAACCCCGTCAATGATTAAGAATTCCTGGATGTTCCTATCCAAAGGTTTGTTGAGTGCAACTGCTACTTCAATCTTTGATATATCCTCATCATCTCCCAAGACTCTTAAGAGCACTGGATTTATTTTGGTGGTCATAAAAGCCATAAAGGTTTATCAAAGGGATTTATGCTCCAAAAGCTCTTGCTTTTTGGTTAGAACATAAGCCAAGCTCAAACTTCTTGATTGTTACACGCATTTCCTTCTATACTCAAAGCTCTACAATCTCCAATACAATGCCCATATTTTCATAATGGAAAAATGCATCTTGCATACACTTTCAGGGTACCGAACAAAGTGTTGGATAAAACTTACCATCTAAGAGTGAAGAGAACTGAGCTTGATGCCATTGTTGGTTCTCTTCCTTTAGGTTTCTAGGTTTTTTATTTAATGCATTAATAAGATGTGACTTTTTTATTAATTAAAATGATCTCTTTTGTTTTAGGCTAATTTTGATGCTTAATTGGTAAAATTAGCATTTATTTTGTTTTAAAATGTAACAAGTAGGGATCAAACCAAATTTAGTTTAAAAATCTCATTCGAGTACATATCCTCAGATGTACAAAATAAAAAGGAAATCATTGGCATTGTTGGTTTTAGATTACACATCCCTCCTTTTAAATATCTGGGAGTGCCAATTACAACTACCAAGCCCAAATTTTCTGATTTCATTCCCTTGATCGAGAAGATTATAGAAAAGATCAATGCTTGGCAGAATCGTTTTCTATCAGTGGTAACAAGGTTTACTCTCATCACTTCAGTATTGAATAGTTTGCATATTCATTAGTCTGCACATGTTATTTTGCCTAAGCGAGTTAACAAGAAGATTGATAGAATTCTTAAAGCGTTTTTGTGGTCAGGAAAAATAGAGAATGGTAAGAAGGTCGATGTTGGGCATCCCGCCCTCGAGAGACTCGTGCCCAACGTCCTAAGTGACATCTGAACACGCATCCCAAAGGGGGGGAAGCCCACAACAGTATTTGAATTCTTCATAACAATTGTAGCTCCATGCCTCTAATTTATTTTTAAATAAGAATCATCTCATTCGGAGCTCTATAGCTCAAGATATGATTAAAAAGCCGAAGTATGTTCATAACCAATTCATGCTCTTCCAACTGATTCCCTCACTTTCTTTCCATCAATATTTTTCAAACCAACTCCAAAGGATACCAATTTTTATGGATATATAGAAGAATGTGTTAGGAATCTATTGGTTTAAGAATCAAGTCATTTGGAGGTTGGATGACAAAGTTATAGCCAAAAATCCTAAGTGTGCTTGCACCACAAACGCTCACAATCGCACCAGTGTGCCAAACGTCCCGAGTGCGGTCGCACCACACACTCTCGTGATCGCACTAGTATGACAAACATCCTGAGTGCGATCGTATCACACACTCTCATGATCGCACTTTGTTCTTTCTTAAATCCACGACTTCGGTCGCGCTCGCACCATTATTCCTCACAATTGTACCAGATACATATTTAGGCGTAACTTTCACTAGAGAAGTCGGATTAAGGTCATTCTTAGATCGTTTCGAAGAATACTTTTAGACCTACAACTTCCATGAAAGCCCTGAAGAAAGTTTTTGCCTCTAAAATTCCAAAATAATATAGCTGTCGCGTATGTACATCATATGCACCATTACTAACTTATAATGATCATATCTCTCAGCTACAATGTTCAAAAATTTCATACTTTATATCATTGGAAAGCTAGAAAGATAATCTACAACTTCCAAGAAGACAACTTTGTCTAATTCAGCCTAGATCAATACAGTTTTCCCCTGAAGTCAAAATACAAATTTTCACCCCTATGAAAGACTTGAAAATGCAATGTACAACTTGGAAGGTCATGAGCAAAACACAATCATATTTCATTTCTAACAACATACAATTCTATTTCTAACACAATTTCAAACAAATCATCCAAAAGATATAAGTGAATATACACAAAGATCTTTTTCAAATCTTGTTCTCATTACAAATTCCAAGGAGTTGAACAGCTTTAATTACATATTAAAAGCCACACCATTTGCTTAATATAAAATACAAAATACAAAGAATGTTCATGTTGATATGCTTATAAAGCTATCCAAAAGTCACTAACATAGTTACAAAAGTCTCTATTCTTAGAGTTGCCAAACTTTTTGCAAGGATCACCAATTCTCTTGCTCTACACATGAGAAGTAAAAATAATGGGTTGAGCTACTAAGCTCAGTAGCTAATATGTTTATAGCTAGTGATAACGAGCCACATGTCAAGCATATTACGTATTCATATATGTAAACATCTCATGCATTTAACAATCCAATTATCCATAGATCTACTTTCAAAAACTCATAGTTCAACACATTCTCACATAAATCATATCGTGTAACTCACAATCATCAACATAGCACTCAACTATGCATCATCCTTACAGATTGAAATGCAATGCCCAAACAAATGAGTCGAGGGTCCTATGAAATGAAATGGACAAACCAAAGTTTACACAGTGAACAAAACGAGTCTGATTCTTAAGATCTTATATGTTACAAGCGGGTAGCCGGGAGAAGGATTTAGTCAACGTACACGTGACAAATGAAATGGTTCCTCTCTTGCCCAATCGTAAGCAAATCTCATGCTCAAATCCATTTCATCATAGAATCATATTTTCATATTTCTTATGCTTTTTCCTCTTTGTTCCATGCAAAATGTCATAACATCATTTAATGCATAATCATGGAAATAAATCATCATGCCTTTCATAACAATCACAACAATTCAATTCAAGCAATTTAACACTCAACCAAACAAGAATTGACTCATCATCACAATAACCATAAACATAGTACCCACTATCAAGCTTGTTCTTTTCCTCTTGCTCTTGATTTCGACCATATTGACCCCTTTCAAACAAAACATATTTCCATTCAATCCATTATACAAAAAGAACCCATTAGGTTTTAATAATCAAGAACAAAACTAAGCTTAAACTCAACCTACCCATAGTTTGCCTAGGTTAGAAAACTCAACCTAGATTAGAAATCCATAAACATCCATCTAGGGTTCTCTTCTTTCTTCCCACATAAACTCATTCTCTCTCAAATTCCTTTTGTTTTTCTATCAAGCAAGAAGAAAAATGATACTTACCTTAACTTAGCTTAAATCTCCTTCTTTCTTCTTCCTTTCTCCTTTTTCCCTAGCTTCCATGCACTCTTCTCTTCTTTTTCTTCTCTCCATGATTTATCTTCTCTTTTCTAACTCTCACAATTTTCCTCTTCTTCCTTCTTTTAATTCAAGACAATATTTTTTTCTTGGCTTTCCCATTTTACCCCTCTTCTTTATTTGCCCTTCCAATTATGCCCTTCATTTTAATGTAATGTCCATTTTGCCCCTTCTTTTCTCTTTTATGTCTCTAACTCCTTTACTAAATCCTAATACTTCCATTTAATCCATGCAGCCATATGTAATTAAAAACATTCATAAATAAACTCCATAGATTTCTAATTCAAGAATTCTCATTTTTCTTCACTCATGACTAATCGCCAACAATTTCTTATTTAATAGTTCTAACTTCCAAGAAAAGTTCGGGGTCCAACAGCTGAGGTAAAATGGAGTGACATTACTCTAAAAAAAAAAGCAAGGTGGACTCAGAGTTATCTCAATTTCCCAAATGCAAAAGGTTATTTTATGCAAAAGAATATGGTGACTCTTTAATGACAAAAAGCATAATGGATCAAGTGGGTAAATGAATAGATTGGAGTTTCTGGAACTTGGAAATTCTAGAGAATATTCCTGGACTTTAGACCGTATTCCTAACTTGAGAAGCTTGGTCTATCCTTCCATTAAGCATTAGTTGGGGAACGGTTCAAGCATTTAGTTTTGGTTTGATAATTGGACGTCTTATAGTCCATTTATTTAGAGAGAAGCATTAACACCACTAAGAAACTGTATCCCATTAAATGTGAGAGTCTCTTCACTTATCTGCAATGGAGAATGGGGTAGCAATTTTAGAGGTTTCTCCTTACTTTTAGAGTACTTGTCTCCTCTTCCTAATGCAATGGGAAAGGACAACATCATTTGGCTGCCTAACCCAAGAGGTACATTTCTTAATAACACTTATCATAAGATACTATCGAGTGATGCTGAATGGGTTCCTTGATTTGATATTATTTGGAGATAACCTTTAAACCCAAAAGCTTCTAGTTTTGCTTAGATAGTAATAAAAAATCGACTCAGAACTAAGAATAGGTGGTTTGGGAATTATGATCTCATTTGTGTTTTATGTAAACTTACGACAGAGAGTCGGAATCATTTATTTTTTGAATGTAGCTACACCCAGGTGATCTGGAGCAGGATAATGAGTATACCACAACTACCCAGGTTTACATTTGAATGGAGGGAGATACTTAACATAATTATTGTCAGGACCAAGCTAGGCAAACCAAATGGAACACTTATTAAAACAACTTTTACTACCACCATCTACTCCATTTGGAGGGAGAGAAACAAGAGATTATACAAGGAAATCGAAGAAGGAAAATATCAGATCGCTGAACACATTGTCAATTGGGTTCGAGCTACATTCGTAGCTCACAACAAGCACAGTGCATTTAGCAATACGTTGAAAAACAACAAGAAGTTGTAATTCATTATTTTTTTTAATCCATTTAGCTCTCTATAGACATCTCAGTATATACTGATTAATTGTGTAATAGCTTTTGCTATGATTAATATAATTTCTTTCTTTTTTTTAAAAAAAAATCTCGTTAGAGCATTATTTGTCAAAGGCATAAATTTTAAAAAGATCATGTTAAAGATGACATATTGGTAAAATGGATAAGGAGATCATGCCCAAGAACCAAATTCACTCTAAGAAGTTCAGATCAATAAGGAGATTTATTTCCAACCTTATTATGTAGGGATTTAAATTTATTTAAAAGATTATCCTTGGAATATTAAAAGAAAGTTTTTTAGTAGGACAGGGGGAGGAAAATGTTACACCTACCTTCATTATTATTGTTTTAACTTTCATTTTTTTCTTCTTCATCTATCTTTGGCATGGAACTATGCCCATGTGTGACTAAATTTGAATTTTCTGATTTAAGAAAAATAAAAACTCTAGTTGTAACTTTTGGGGGGTTTCTAAATCTAGATTTTTATTTTAATTCAAGCATTCATTGTTTCTTATTTTTCTATTTCATGTCAGTGATATTAATTGATCTGAAAAAATAATTTAGTATTAATTATTTTATTATTATCTAAAAATTTAGTGATTTGTAATTGTTATAAATGATTAGTACAAGTAATAAGTATGTTACATATGTATGTGCATATTTATCCTTTACAAATCAAGAAAGTTAAATTGCATTGTTGTAGTTATATCCATTATTAAAATTAATTTAATTTTGATTATTCTATTATTATTATTTAGTATAGTGATTTGTAATTGTTATAAATGATTGGTATAAGTAGCAAGTAAGTTGTTTATGTATTTACATATAACTTATAAGAAATAAGAAAGTTAAATTGAATAGTTGTAGCTATCTCAATTATTTAGTTTAGAGTTTAATTTTTTATTAAGCTTATTGTTATCATTTAATTAATATAGAATTTTATTATACCAGATCAATTAATGTTAAATTTTGATTTGAATATTAGGTTTAAATTAATTAATTTATGATAATTGAGACTTATTATAGTTATGCAAATAGGATTTAAACTAACTAGTTGATTTACGAAAATTGTTTTTTAGGTTAATGATCAAAGTTACAATTAAATTGTTTTTTAGTTCTCTTAAGATTTTACTTGATTCCACAACCACCATAAAAGTTTAAAACAACTCATTCATTTATAAGTTTCATAACATTTTATGTTTTTTATATTTTTTAATATTTAATATGACCTAGCAATAAATAGACGTATGTTAACCAAGTGTCATATAAGTTTCTTAACATGGGTTATTACGTCATCATCATTAACTGGAGGTTAACAGGAGGCTATTTTGAGATAAATTGAAAGTTGGAGCAATTTATTACTATTTTTTAAAGTTCTACCTAATATTTTGAAATTGAGTAAAGTTCAATTTTTTTTTTATAATTAACTAGGAGATGAATTAGGAGATGACCAAAGGAATTCAAACTTTGCACCTAGATGTTCTAATTAGTGATAAAAGTCACTAAACTTTTTTTTCCGTTTCATTTTAGTGTTTAGTTTGATAATTCAATTTAAATTCTTAAGTTCATATTATATTCCTCCAAGCCTGAGCTTATTTTTGGTAAGAAATAATACAATTGAAATGTCTTTATAATGATATAAAAGTAAGCTATTTTAGTCTTATATCTTTTACTTTTTAATATAGCTACAATTTGTTTAGAATATATCAAATTAATGCAAAATGATAGTTAAAAAGTGAATAGACTTCATAGAATATAATGATACTTCTAATTGAAAAACTCTTTAAGAAAATTATATAATTTAATAGAACAAATTAAAGTTATGGAGCTAAAATAAAAATACAAGAATTTATAACTTTTAAAAGTAAATTTCCTATTAAATGAAAAGTTTCATTGATTTTTTAATACTGTTTAAAATACTAAAATATCATTTAGATGTATAATTTATTTAGTCCTCACAGTAACACTTATTTCACTTATGTTTACTATTGTTTCCCTTAGTTTTTTTTAATGTTTCCTTACTTTTATACAAAGATGATTTCTAGTGTTTTTTATTGGTCCCCACACGTGAAGATGAACCTATGATTTTTATTTTTCATTTTAGCCAATTTAGTTTTATTCAATTTAGTGAAAAAATTAATATGGATGTTAATTGAATGTTAAAGGTTGATCACTTTTTGCTTTTAATTACCTCAATAAGATTAAAAATGAGAATTGAAAAATCATCGTAAACTCTCAATAGTTAAAATGGTCATAAGCCCATTTGGGTAAATTCTAGTTCGTGTATTTGAAATACATTTCAAGATTTTGTTATTTTTTGACCATCAACTTAACATTAGGGTCCAGTAATCATTCTTTGTTGACTAACTTGATAAGAGATTCCAAATAGTGCAAATATTTAAAGGATCATTGGTCTTCTATTTAGAAATTGAAATTCTTATATTGGGAAGGTCTTATTTGAATAAGCACACTACAAGTAAAATTTTAGGCTTTTAACTTCTATGATGTCATGTGTTGAATGAATTACAACTATACCTTGTTTTGGTTTTTTTACTAGAGCATTTTCTATAAAATCTTGAAATTTAGGTTATGAAACGAATCAATATAGGATCACTGGCATTAGAAATATGATGTGCATATACATTTGCAAATGTTAGTCTATTGAAAATGTTATTAGAAGATAATTACCCTCTTTTACCTTTTACTGATCTCAATCATTTAGTGGCTTGCAGTATAATATGTATAATGCATTCACACACCATATCTCTTTTTCTAATAATTGATGTCTTAACTTATTTCTTCCAAATTGACTAAATCATAATATGATTCTTTTGTATATGAATATAGGAATTAACATCAAGTTCTATATAGGATGCTTTTGGAAGAAACAACAAAATAATGTTATGATAAGGGCAAAAGGTGGAGGAATTGGATTTAAGTATGAATTTTTTATCCATACTAGAAATTATAGGTATGTTACAAAATATGATCACCTTTATATAATGGGGGAGAGTTCTTAATACATATGATATGGTGTAAATGAATTTATATATAAAGCCTTTTTGATATGATTATGTTGAAATTTATTTTAGGCATAGGTATGATGAAGGATTAAATGGGATTGTGATAGTGAAAGAAGTCATGTCATTGTATATGATAAACTAGCTAAAGTGGAAAGATGAGCAATTCTTAAAGACATTTTTAGGTGGAGCACTATTTTTTATAAAGGAGAAACATACACTTACTAGTTTATGAGGTTATTTGATTGAAATAGATGGACAACTACAAGTGGTCGACAAAAATTTAGTAGTGTGTTTCACATTATAATTAACTTGTTTGCATATAGTTATTAGTTTATTGGAAAAAGGTACATACACTATGACCCTTAAAATTTACATATCATTTAAACTTTAAACTAATAGAACAACAAATTCTCTTTAAGATTTTGTCAAGTGAAAGTGTGTGGCATTTGTTTTAAGTTAGGAGAATTTAAACCCTATAAAATTTGAATTTAAGATGTTTTCTCATAAACTACTTTCAAGCCTTGGACATAAATCTCTTTCAAAGAAAAAATGTCTTATTTAATTAGAGTCTCCATGTATAAATATATGAAGTTTAGGGATAAGAAGTTGAATATCAGGTGTTAAAACATTGACAAAGCAATCTTGATCCAAAGTTTATTGGTGAATAAATTGGGATATATACGATTAACATCTAGAATTATATATACAACTTTGTTCTCCATTGATATGGTGGGATAGTGTCGCTAATGATGAAATTTAAGTTTTATAGTAAAGGAGAAGGAGTAAAAAATTTTGACACTCTAACACTTATAAAAGATGGTTATAACAAAAGTAAAATGGAAGACGACAATCAAAATACTAAGCAAAAGCACTCCTATTATTAAAAAAACTCAACTTACTTATGTCAACGCCTAAGTCGTTGCTGCATTCACTTCACAAAGAAATGACATATCATTTGAGAGTAGACTTAACTTAAACTTAAATATGGAGAAAGAGTTAAAGAAAAAAAAATCACAAATGATTGTGTTTAAAAGGTTAGTAAGAGGAGAAACCAACAAATGTTTGATTGGCTTTAATGAGAGCTTTTCTTTAGTAGGATATTGGAAAACAAATGAACATTGGACAAGAAAAATATGAAGACATTGCTGCAATAGTTTCTTTTCTCTTACCAAGTTGTTTATGGTAGCTCAAGGTTTATTATTAATGATTTTGATGATAACTATATAATATTTCAAAATTCAAATTGGAGTTATTTTCTTTTATTGGTAACGACATAATTCTTAAAAGGAAATAAAATTATAAAAAATGTCTTCTTTCTTGTAGGAACCTTTTTAATAAACTGACTTTATTAGAAATGACTAACATCCGAAAGGATCTTACTAATTCAAACAATTAGTTCTGGAAATTTTGGACAAAACTTTTCTCTTAATGTCTGAATATTAAAAGATTCTAGCAGAGATGATATCAAAGATTCATTAGATACATATTCAACTCAGAATCAAAATGAAGCAACGACCAATTGAAGAAAATGTCTATTTAAGGAAAAGCCACTGCATTTGTGAACAACACACAGATTTGCGAAAAACTTTGGTAGCATTAATATTCTTGAAATTTATATCATATCAAACTCTTTGTACCTTAGAAAGTGAAAAAACACTCTATTAAGAGAGACTGTTAATTCATACATTTTTTAGAGCTTATAAAAGCTTGTTAAACACTATGAGTGTGGAAGGTTGAAGAACATTGAAAAATATGTCCTTATGATCTTAGAGAGGCTTGTGAAAATTTAATACTTGGAGTTTTATAGTGAAATACTTTTACTTGAAGAATGAACGTAGGCTTCATTATAAGCCGAATTAGTATATATCGACTGTGTCAAACTCTCTCTCTCTCTTCACTTTTAAACTTTTGCATTACGGTGTGTGTTTAATTTATAAGAGGCTTTGTCACTTTTAGAATAGGCTCCTTCTGTTTTAATATTGCAAGAGGTTTCTTTCATTAACATGCTACTTTCATTTTTAACGTTAGCAGACTCCTTTTGTTTTTTAAATGTTAATAAGCTCCTTTTGTTTTTAACATTAATAAACTCCTTTCGTTTTTTAAACGTTAACAAGCTCCTTTTATTTTAAGCTTTAGTAGGCTCCTTCTATTTACAATCTTTTCTATTAAAATTTATTAGGTTCTTATCGTTTACACGAATTGATAGTAACTTGCAAATTTTTTAAGTCACACACAATTCACCCCTCTTTTATATGTGTTTGCTTTATCATTTAGTATCAGAGCAAGGTTTCACATTTATTGTGTTTAACAGTATGTGATAGATCATGACAAACAATTTGAGAAGCCTTGAAGGACAATTCGTCTCAAAACCTCGTTATTTCAATGGAAACAACTATCCCTATTGGAAAGAGAGAATGACTAATTATCTTCAATTTGTAGATATCAAGATTTGGAAAGCTATCAAAGTTAGAGACACACCTCCTGATACTGACAACGTAGAAGTATGGACTGATGTTGATAAAAGAAATGTACAATTGAATGCTAAAGCAAGGCATTATCTGATCTGTGCACTATCTCCAAAAGAGTATGAAAAGATATCCTACTATTCTACAATAAAGGAAATGTGGGACAAACTTCAAATTACTTTTAAAGGAACGAATGAGGTGAAGAAATATAGAATAAGCCTTTAGTGGATCAATACAAAACTATTTGTATGAAACAAGGAGAAACTATAGATGAATTCTTCGGATGCTTTAACAATGTCATCATATCCTTAAAGAACTTGGGAAACGTATATCCTAATGATGAGCTTGTAATAAAGATTCTAAGGTCATTACCAAAGGAATGGAGATTTAAGGCGACAGTTCTAGAAACTGCAAAGGATCTTGATATTATTTCACTCGACTGGTTAAAAGGAAACTTGATGATCCAAGAAGCCTAGCTTAGGCTAGATGAAGGATCTTTATATAGAAAAGGAATGACACTAAAAGCAGCTAATGAATCAAATCCACCAAACGGTGATGAAAGTGCGAGTTGCAAATAGATGGAGATGATGAATTCAATTTTGTGGTTAGAAAATATGCGCACTTCTACAAAAAGAAGCTAATGAAGAAAAAAGAAAACTAAAAATAATAGGTTCCTATCAAAAGACAACAGCAGTAGTAGCAATACACAAAACAATCAAATTATATGTTATCACTGCAAGAAGCCTTGACACACAAGACCAGAATGTCCTCTTCTTTAAAATGACAAAGCAGAGAACAAAAAATCCAAAAAGCAAGCCATGAGTACAGCTTAGTCAAATGAAGATTTTGAAAACTTTGAAGAAGAAGAGCCTAAAGAAGTTAGCAACGTTTATTTTATGGTCAAATCAGGAGACGATGAGTTATATTATTCTAACTTTGATATTGAAATAGATGAATTAAGAGATGTATACCATGAATTGTAAGATTAACATAAAAAATTAATAATTCAGTATTTCAATAATGTTGAGAAGTCCAAGAATAATGATGCTTCCTTAATGAATAAGATTAAATCATTTAAATATGAGAATAAAAGTTTGATGTCTAAAATTATGTCTCTTGAAAATGACAACAAGCAAAAAGTCTCTAAAAAGGAATTATTGGAATAAAAGGTAAGTCGGTTAAAAATGCATTGCTTTTTAGTGATTGTGATAAGGTAAAACAATTAGAAGAAAAAGTTACTGCCCTAGAACTTGAGAAAGAGAAATTGGATGGAAAAATCATTTCTTTAGAAAAATATCTTGAAAATTTTATTGATGGAAGGAATAATCTTAATGCATTAAACGGGAACATTAAAGGCATTTTAAATAAGGTTGGAATAGGATATAATAAAAATAATAATATTATCCCATACAAAAACTTCTTTGTTAAATCCAATAATAGCAATAGCAAAAACAGTAGGACCCTGATAAACAACAAAAACTATAGTAACTCTCATTAATTTGTTTTCTGCTCTTACTGTGGTAGATATGGTTATATTAGTCATTCCTGTAACTTTTGAAAAATGTTTATCTTAAATGTATGCTTGGAGACCAAAGATCAAACTACTAACTTGAAAGGACTCAAAAAAATTTGGATACTTAAAATGAGATAATACATTCGAGGCACATGAGAGGTGAAACATCACACTTCAACTATATTGAAAGGAAAGATGGAGGTAATGTTGTCTTTGTTGACAAAAACAAAGCAAAAGTCACCAGAATTGGTAAAATTGGTGACTTTAATTCTGCTTCTACTGATAATTTTCTTTATGTTGATAGATTGAAACATAATATGTTAAGTGTAAGTCAATTATATGATAAGTATAGAGTTACCTTCTAGACATCTCTTTGTGAAATAATTGATAATCTTAATGATGATATTGTATTTGTTGGTCCTAGAAATTAGAATATATAGTGTGCTCAATTGGAAGACATGTCTTCACAAAATGTTAAATGTTTTGTTTCACTAGAAAAGGATTCTTTAATCTGGCATATAAGATTTGGACATACTATCACGAGCATTCTATCAAAATTTTCCAAAAATTAGTTAGTAAGAGGACTAATGAACTAGAATTTTGAGAGTAATCAGGTTTGCGAAGCTTGTTTAAAAGGAAAACAAATCAGAATTAGCTTTCCTCCTAAAAATATTGTTTCTACTAACCAACCGCTTAAACTTGTACATATGGATTTATCTGGTCCTACAAGGACTCAAAGCTTTGGTGGTAAACACTATGGTTTTGTTATAGTAACGATTATTCTAGATTTATATGGGTCTATTTCCTATTAAATAAGGATGATATTCTTGAAGTTTTTGAGAAGTTTTAAAAATTCAGATTGAAAAAGGGTACTACATTACATCTATTTGAAGCAATTATGGAGGATAATTCGATAACAGGAAGTTTGAAGATTTTTGTAATGAAAATGACATAACTCATAATTTTTCTTACCCAAGGACTCCTCAACAAAATGGAGTCGTTGAAAGAAAGAGCATAACTCTCATTGATATGGCCAGGATAAGGCCATGTGAAAGTGGTCCACCTTATGGTTATTGGGCAGAAGCTGTATGAACTGCTTGTTACATACTTAACAGGTACTTTATAAGACCTATTCTAAAAAGGACCTCCTATGAGTTGTGGAAAGGAAAAAAACAAATGTTGCTTACTTTTGAGCATTTGGTTATAAGTGCTTCATTCTAAAAAACAGAAAAGACAACCTTGGAAAATTCGATACAAGATCAGATTAAGTTATTTTTCTAGGTTACATTACTACTAGTAAAGGATTCATAGTTTATAATAAAAGAACAAAGATGATAGAATAATCAATACATGTCGTATTTGATGAAGCACTACCCTCATCAACAACAACTGATTCAGAAGATGAATAACATCATCTGGTTCCTAAATTACATTACAGACTCAAACTACACCTATAATACCTTCAGAATTACAAGATCAAAAAAGTTCTTATGAAGCCAGGACGGAATAAGCTCCTTCATCTCAACAGGAACCTATGTAACGAAGAATACTAAGATAATGGAGAGGTCTGGATACACATCAGTAGATTCTAAGAGACCCTTCTACAAGTCTAAGAACCAGATCATCCTTCTAAAACAATTATGTTTCCTTCATTTCACAATTAGAACCAAAGATAGTTGAAGAGGTTTTTACTAATGAAAATTGGGTTTCAGTTATGAAAGATGAACTAAATCAGTTTGACAAAAACAAAGTTTGGAATATAGTACCTCATCTACAAAACAAGTCAATTATTGGAACTTGTTAGGTATTTCAAAACAAACTTGATGAAAATGGTAAGGTGGTAAGAAACAAAGCTAGATTTATAGCTCAAGGTTATAATCAACATGAAGATATTGATTTGATGAGACTTATGCACCTGTTTCCAGATTATAATCGATCAAGATTTTACTTGCTTTTACATGTTATAGAAATTTTAAGTTATTTCAAATGGATGTTAAAAGTTCCTTCTTAAATGGATATATAAAAAAGAAGTGTTTGTAGAGCAACCTTCAAGTTTTGAAGATGAAAACCATCCTGATTACAAGATGAAATTGACTAAAGCTCTATATATTCTAAAACAGGCTCCTCGAGCATAGTATGAGAGGTTAAGTAATTTTCTATTTGAGAATAACTTCGAAAGAAGATAGGTAGATAAAACGTTATTTATTAAGAAAAAGCAAAACGATTTACTCATAGTGTAAATATATGTCAATGACATAATTTTTCATTCTACTAATCAATCCTTTTATGAAGAATTCTCAGCTTTAATACAGGGGGAGTTTGAAAGGAGTATGATGGAGAACTATTGTTCTTTCTCGGGCAGCAAATTAGGCAAACAAAAAAAGAAATCTTTATTAGTCCAGAAAAATACACAAAGGAACTTATCAAGAAATATCATATTGAGAATGCCAAACCAATAGGTACTCTTATATATTCTGGAACTAAACTTGATAAGGACGAAGAAGGCAAGGCTACGGATGAGACAAAGTATAGATGAATGATTAGATCACTACTATATCTTACAAGCTCAAGACTAGATATCATCCTTAGTATGTGTATTTGTGTACGCTTTCAATCAAATCCAAAAGGGAGCCACCATTAAACAATCGAAAGGATCTTTCGCTATCTTTGTGGAATTATGAAATTTGGATTATGGTATACAAAAACTGATTCTTTTAACATAGTTAGATACCGTGATATAGATTATGTAGGTGATAAAGTTGATAGGAAAAGTACCAGTGGTCACTTCTAATTTCTTAGAGGATGTCCAATTTATTGGTTTTGCAAAAAACAAAATTGAACGGCACTTTTGACAACTGAAATGGAATATATAACGGCTACAAGTTGTTGTGCTCAAATCTTATGGATGAAACATCAACTCCAGTACTTTTCTCTGAACTTTGATCATATTCCTATATTATGTGACAATACAAGTGCAATAAATCTCTTTAAGAATCCTATGTATCATTCTAGGACTAAGCATATAGAAATAAAACATAATTTTCTTGGAGATCATGTTTTAGAAGGAACCATCTATCTTCTGCATGTTAAAACTAAAAATTGAATAGATGATATCATTATTAAGCCATTTTTTGAAGTTAGATTATGTTTGTTAAGAAAAGAGCTTGGTATGCGTAGAATATCTGATATTAACTCTATATGAAGATTTTATGCTACTTCTCTTTAAAGATATTAACAAACTCCTTCTAATATGTTCCTTTATAATAGGATCCTTTTAGTTTAGAAGGACCCTCTTAGTTTTGGAGACTCCTCTTAGTTTCGAAGGACTGTCTTAGTTTATAACGCTCCTCTTAGTTTAGAAGGACCCTCTTATTTTAGAAGGCTCCTCTTAGTTTAATAGGGCAGAATACTCATGTCTTAAAAGGCATCGTTGTTTCAGCTTTTAAAAACACGCAAATGCCTCTCTGATAGCTTTCTGTACATGACTAATAGAAGATACGCAAACGATCACACCTCCTCTAATAACGTGTACGATTGTTCATCTTCATATAAAATAAATGCTCAAGAATTGTTTAGTATATCCTAAAAAAGTTTTCTTCCTTCTACTTACCTTTATCGTCTCAGAAGCATCGTTTTTCCTCTCTACAACCTAACTCTCTATTTCTGCTCAAATTTTCTACCCAAAATCTCGTAAATCTTACCAGCTTACTTGAAATGGCAAGAACAAAATCTCAGGGACAGAAGAAAACCTTGACTCCCACTACTAGTTATGGCGAAACTCTCTGCTATAAACAAGAGTTTGAAACTCTTGTTTTTGAATCTTCCTCTTTGTCACCAATAGTAGGATCATTAAACACCCCCACTGATCTTGTTTCAATAACCTCTATTAAAAATCCCGAAGGTTTAGAAGCATCTACTCATGAAACTCCAAATGAGAGAAAGAAAAAGTTTGGCTACGTTTTCTTTAGAATTAGACTTTGATTCATCTTCTGAACAAAATGAATCAACAATCAAGCAATATATCTCTGACTCTGATGAAGAAGGTTCTAATGACTCAAACTCTTGCTCATCAAAAAAATAAGAAGAAAAATGAGAAGCAGAAGAAGTAGAAAAAGAAGCAGAAGAAGAAAAGGAAGAAGAAGAAAAAAAAGAAGAAGAGAAGAAAAGGAAGTAGAAGAAGAAAAAGATGAAGAAAGATCTTCTAGTGAGGCGGAGCTAGCGAGAAAAGTAAGGTTCCACTCTCCTTCATTCTCACTGCCCATTCTTACTCTACCTATCCTTTCTTCCAAAACTTCCACACCACTTTTCACTACTCCTCAACTTGGTTCTAAGGATAAGAAAGTGCCTAAAGTGCACTGGATTGTTAATGATCATGGTTCAAATAAAGAACTAGCTAGGTTAATAAGACAACCACAAACTAAAGGAAGTGTTGCGAAGCAAGATGAGAAATTTGTTGAACAAGAACAAACCCCTAATGCTGAAACGAAAGAAGAAAAAGAATCTCAAAAGAGAAAAAGAGAAGAAATAAGAAAAGACAAAGCACTTATAGTTGAAGAGAAGATTGAGGATCCCATTATTAGGGATGAACCATTTTACGAAGAAGCCCTGTGTGAAGAAATCCTAAAGGTAAAAAGGTCAAAATCAAAGAAACAAAGGAAAGGAGAGTCTTTAGCACCGGTTAAGTTGTTTCGATCAATGGAAATTGATGCACGATACAAAATGCGATACAAGAACGAGAAAGTGGTTGCAGGAGGCGTTTTACCTCCTCTCTTGTTTGATGACATTGGTATTACCATCTCTTCTCAATTTTTTGGTATTGTTTGGAAAATTTTTTGAATTTGTTTGAAATAGTATGAGATGACTTAGTTAGATGTTTTTACACACACATGAGAAAAGAAGAAATTGATGGAAAGCTGGGAATCATCTCTTAGGTATGTCAATGTGAATCTTGATTGTGGAGGAAATCTTAGGAAACATTCTGAACATAATTCCCATAGGCATAATAGTCCTTCCATATCATAAATTGGACATTGTTGATCTTGATTTGGGAGAAGTTATGAACTTTATCTACTTGCAGACTGAGAATGCCCACGAAGGGAGACCCTGGTGTAAACATTTAGACTTATTGCGCCACGATGCCTTGCATTAATATCTGCTACTTTAACTTTCCCAAGTAGAAGTTCAGTAGAAAGATGAAGTCTTCTGGACACATATGTAGTGTATAATCTTCTGAAGGACAATAAAATTAATCTCCCAGTATTGATTATGTGATTTATAGTAAACAAGGGAAGTCATAGGAATACCACTAGTGGTCTGCCATATGGAATGCTATTAACCAAAATTTTTTGCCTGTTATAGAGTGTCTTTTGACAATCTGGATTGGTATAAACTTGAAAATTTCCATTCATCTATTTCACATATAAACTAAAAGAAAATGTGTGGGTGGAGAAGAAAACAGAAAGACTAGCAGATCTTTTAGGTCCTGCCCTACAAAAATTAACCTTAAATAGGATGTCACATTGGGTTAGTTCAAAATTTATCCAAGGATTGCATATAGTGCAACCTCGAGTCGTTCTCTCTGAAGAACTAACAAAATTGAAATTAATTTCCTAAGTAACTAAATGCAATGCAGCCTAAACTATAAAATAGGGTGTGAATTGATCAATTACCATGAAAATTGCAATGAATTAGAATAAACGTAAAGGACTTGTTTTTGGTATTTTAAATTTAAATGAGTGATATGAAATGGTAGTGAGTGAATGTAAAAAGAAGAAAAACACAAGTATTAACAATGATAAACATAACCCTCCAGTTTAATAGCACAAACAATCATCACTCAAACAGATATTGGAGTTAAACAAATGAACCAATAGTTAAAATCAAGCTTTTAATCCAACAACTGAGCCACCTCAAATTGTTACAAAAATATTTTCCAAAATTCCAATTTACTAACTGCCATAAGAATAGTAAAATCGAATCAAAGATACTAAAACCAATGCTCAATTTTTACTCAATAATTAAGGAAACATAATTAATAGTAGCAACCGATATAACAATTCAATCATTCAAGCTACCTTGAATAATCACCAAATATTCATTAAATCTTAATACAAAGTCTTGACCCAAAATAAAGTAATGAAGTTGAACCAGATTCAACACAATATCAATTGCTAAATAATAACCCAGCCACAGAAATCTTTCAATTCAAAGATATAATCCTTACATAACTCCAAATAATTAAATAGTTATCCTAAGACCTAGCAATCACTAAATAATCAAATGGGTAGAAGATAAATGCAACATAAACTCCCTTATAAAACTAAGCTCCTGCCATTGCCATTGAATCAGAGGATTAGGGTGAACTAACCATGAAAAACTATGGAAGATTCTAGATACAATGGGCTATGGTGGTCAGCCATAGAAGGTGGAAGAGGATGGTTTGGATTTGTGCGAGACGATGATGAAAACGAAACCTAGATCCCATTCCTGTAGAACACCTTCGTCCTTTCTCTGCCCAGACTATGCATCTCCCACGTTGTCATTTTTCCTTGTCTTCCCAGACGTCACCCAAACCTTGCAGACACCGCACACCACTTCTGCCACCCACTTTTGGATGTGACAATTTTCCTTTGATAGTTTCTAGTCCCCACTCACTATTCACGCACTCACGTTTTTCTTCTTTCTCTTTACACGCTTTCATTTTCTCCTTGCTTTTCCTAGGCCATACATACCATGTTTTCTTCTTTCTCTTCACATGTTGTCGTTTTCTCCTTACTTTTCTCAGGCCACACATGCCACATTTTTCTCTTCTACGAAGTCGTTTTGGTCTTCTTTTTCTAGACCACGCTGTCTCTGGACCACGAATGCCTTGCATTTTTTTCCTTTTTTCCTAGACCAGATGCACTCCACTTCTGCCCCTGTAGCGTGATGTGACTAATTAATCTCATAGTTTCTGGTCCACCGTGACTAGTCACTCCACTTGTAGACCTCACATTTCTCTCCACATTTTCGTTTCTTCTCACCACGCATGCACCTCACATTTCTCTTCACGCTGTCATTTTTGGTCTCCTCTTCAATGTCCCACTGTTGCTCTTAACATTGTCATTTTCTTTTGGTCCTTTCTTGAACTATTTTAATGCCTTGGACCACTAATTCGTAATCTTTTTGAGCTCTAATTTCTCCAATTACAATAAAAATTAAAAATAAAGTAGCATCAATTGTCCCAAATCAATTTATCACAGTTAAACATAAATTAAATGTAAGGCACCATAATTCAAATAATAATTAAATAATTCCATAAAGACCAATTATAGCGACAAAAAAACCCATCCAATTGATATGAAAAATATATGTAAATAAATGAGTTTTTCAAAACTTAACTTTTTTCACTTTTGGGCAAGTTATCAGTAGAGAGAAATCCAACAGTTAAACTCAATGCAAGCAAACATAAAACCGACAAGGCAGGAATATGCAATCAACTCAAACAACCTCTATCCCTAAATAACCAACATTCATGGGATGTTTTGATGCAAAGAAACTAACACAAGAGATATAACAAGATAGAAGGAAAAGAAACACAATAGATCTCTGAAAGGTATAAGTGTCTCACTCATCTCTCAAATAGGAAATTTTTCACTCAATCCACCTAGATTAGCACCTACTATAAGCTTGTAAAGATTCTACTATCTCCACCACTAACATACTATAGATTCATGATCAAGGGGACTTTATAGGGTTGTAATGTTGATGAAAAGGCTAATGAAGGGATGAAATGGAAATAATGACAAATGCAATGCATGAGCGTTAAGAAGCAACTCAAAATGAGCTAAAGTGTAACCATTAAATGAATATCAATGTGCAATTATCAACTTTAAAGACCTAATCTTTAATCTTCAATCCACCAAGGGAGGCTTTATTTCAAACTTTATTATTTTGGGCCAAATTATTCTCTCTTTTCTTTTTTCTTTTGTTTTTCTTTTTTCTTTTCTTTTTTCTCTTTCTTTCTTTTTTTCTCTTTTTTCTCTTTTTTGTGTGTGTAGAAATTAGGCAATCGATCCAAGAGCTAATGGACAAAGCCTGAAGCCATAAATCAACCAATAACATAAGACTTTGTATAATTAAAAACTTGAAAGTGGGCTTTCTCCTTCCTCATCTTCCTAAACAAGATCTAGGAGGAGGCTCCTAAAAAGTCCAACTTATTGTTTTTGAGACAGATCTTATTTAAGATTCAACAACTAAAAAGCTCACTTTCATTACCTTTTTTTTCTAACCCAAAAAGATAAAAGTAGCACTAACCTAAGAAGATAAAAGTAGCAACATCAATTTTGCACATTTAATCATGAAGAACATAATGTAAGTCACGCAAAATACTTGTTCAAAAACAATGGAATGAATGAAAGTGAAGGGCTAAAAGGGGTAAGCAAAGGTCAATTGAATATGCTTGTATTTGGGTAAAGGGGTTTAGAAATGAATGCCCCTATCATGCTCACAAATCTAGGTATTAACGCAGCTTTGAAAAAGAATCTATACAAATCCTAGAGGCTAACTACACAAGATGAGAAAGAAAAGTAAGGCTAAAATATCCTTCCAAGAAAGCTTTATCTAAGATATTTCGTCCCTAAAATCAAGATATATAACAAGGTTAGTAACACTACACCAAAGGCATTCCACTATGCTAATCAACTAAGAATAAAAATTACTCAAATAAAAATGCATTCAAACCTTGACATGTCAATGTTCACATGCATAATCAGCAAGGATTTGAAAACAAAACCCAAAGATTGCAAAAGTCAAGTCAGTAGGTGGGAATCATAGTAGCAAATCATTATCAAGAGAAAAACCTAATAAATTTAGCTCAATCAAACAACAATGCCTAATGAAAAGTCAATAAAATGGCAATCCAAATAGTGGAAAAAATTTAGCAAAAGCAATCCCTCCCCCACACTTAGTCAATACATTGGCCTCAATGTAAGAAAAACAAGTGTAGGCAAAATGGCAAGAGCAAGGGGAAACTAACTAACAAAACTAAACAAAATAGACAACTACAACTACTTCCTACCAGAAAGATTCCCTCCCCCACACTTATTTTAGACTATCTCAGTAGACAGATATCACCATAAATATAATAGAAAATAAAGGAGAAAGGTGGAAGGGAACAATTGTAGGATTAGGGGGGTCTCTAATCCTCATGGTAGTGTTTAAGCAGATGACCATTGGCTTGTGAAACATGACTGGTTTCTTCATCCACCAATTCTAATGTACCAAATGAATGCACCTTGGTAACTTTGAAAGGACCCTCCCACTTGGTGAAGAACTTCCCGAGCATCAACTTTAACCGAGCCTTGAACTTTAGAACTTTGTCACCTTCATGGAATTC
>JANSVA010000218.1:51268627-51280864 GCA_025504915.1 Erythroxylum reticulatum | reverse complement strand
TCTATTTGCTCCAACTTAGAGAACACATTTTGCAAATATGAGTCCATCTTATTCCCTATAACATTCAACTTAGCATCGATTTGTGTCTTCTTATGGTCTAATCTTGAATTAATCCTAGCAATGCCCTTAATGATCATAGCAAATTCATCACCTTCAGAAAAAGAAAATGATGTCCCTTAATTAGACACCATTTGATTGAAAGAATTTCCTTGAGTGTAGCCTTAATCCTTACCCCATCTAAAATTAGGGTGATCTCTCCAACCTAGATTAAAGGTGTTGGAGTCGGGATCCCTTTTTTGATATTATCCATTCCTATTTTGGTAGAGGGCATGCAACTTCTTCATATCTAACATAATTATTGTACATCCTCCTTATGTCTCCAGATTAAGGGGCATTGGTAGCCATCTTTTAAAGTAGGTCCCATGCGGCATTAGGACTTAATTCTCTAAACGAACCATTTACTGCAGCATGAATTGAGGGCTTATAATATGGAAGGAACCCTTCATAGAAAGAGTTCACCCAATTATTCTTTGAAATATTGTGCTATGGATAATGGGCTAGAAGTGTGATAAACCTTGTCCAATATTCATGCATGGATTCATTATCTCGTTGCACAACACTAGTTATCTCCTTTTTGAGCCTCAAAGTTTTAGAGGCAGGAAAATATTTATCTAAGAATGCTCGTTTCAACTGATCCTAGGTCAATGTGGTGAAATGTTGAGATAGTGTGTAAAGTCATTCCTTGGCTTTTCCTTATAAAGTGAAGTGGAATGCTCTCCTCAATAAATCTTCAAGATTTGTCGTGGGTGGTTTCATGGAAGAACACACCCTGTGAATAGCCTTCAAATGCCTATTTGGATCATCATCTGCAAAGCCATGGAATCTAGGTAAGGAAGAAATTAATGCTCCTTTAATTTCGAAGTTCACATCATCAATATAAAAGCCATAAGGGTCATAATCAACATTGGAATTATTAATCTCCTTTATGCTTCTATTATCCTCACTATTATTCCCTATATTATTCTGACCATGTCTGTTATTCCCATTAGGCCTATCATGTCTATTATAACCATTATCACCATCCATGGTATCTTACTCCAATTCAAAATCACTAGTAGATAAGTGTTAACTAGAGGTAGCTCTCTCACTAGGTTCTTGTTCACTGAATGACAAACTTGACTCTTTTAAAATATGCTCCTCGTCAATAAGAACTTGACTTGTCACCTTTATTCTCCTCTCTCTTTTAATCTTTTTCACTAACCTCTTAAGTTCAAGATTTAAAGTATTTAGAGGTAAAGCCCTATCACTCTTAGGCATAAACAATAACAATAAGAACGAGGTGCAAAACTGACTTACACAACAAGATTCAAGTGAAAAAAAAGGAAGATCTGATGAGTGCAAGTGTGTGTGTGTATGAATGTATAAGTATGGATAACGATACACTTTATAGTGTATGAAAGAGTGTGAAAACTTGTAATATGCACAATTAATCAAAGAATGTCAAAAACTGCACCAAAATACATAAAAGAGCAAATTTCCCAAAACTTAACTTAGAGAATGGACCCTTACACTCAAGAAGGCAACCGAGTAGGCTATAATTAAGCAAACAGGAGCAATGTAATCCAATAAATAACAACCAAGTCAAAGATTAAACCAAAACTTTTATCTAGCTAAGAAAATGCAAAATTGGAAATGGAAATGGAAATAGACCATGCAGTACCAATGCAAGTATGAGGCTCAACACAAATCATAGTCAATGTTACTTGACACTTAGTTACTAGGAACCAATTTCTTGGTTCCCCGACAACGGTACAACTTGAAATAACCTTAAATCCATTGTCGCCTTAGGGTTACTTCAAAATTTAACCAAGGATTGCATATAGTGTAATCTCGAGTTGTTCTCTCTGAGGAACTAACAAAATTGAAATTAATTTCTTAAGTAACTAAATGCAATGCATCCTAAACTATAGAATAGGGTGTGAATTGATCAATTACCACGAAAATTGCAATGAATTATAATAAACGTAAAGGACTTGTTTTTGGTATTTTAAATTTAAAATGAGTGATATGAAATGATAGTGAGTGAATGTAAAAAGAAGAAAAACATAAGTAACTAACAATGATAAACGTAACCCTCCAGTTTAATAGCTTAGGCAATCATTACTCAAACAGATATTGGAGTTAAACAAATGAACCAAGAGTTAAAATCAAGCTTTTAATCCAACAACTGAGCCACCTCAAATTGTTACAAAAATATTTTCCAAAATTCCAATTTACTAACTGCCATAAGAATAGTAAAATCGAACCAAATATACTAAAACCAATGCTCAATTTTTACTCAATAATTAAGAAAACAGAATTAATACTAGCAACCGATATAACAATCCAATCATTTAAGCCACCTTGAATAATCACCAAATATTCACTAAATCTCAATACAAAGTCTTGACCCAAAACAAAGTAATGAAATCAAACCAGATTCAGCACAATATCAGTTGCTAAACAATAACCCATCCACAGAAATCTTTCAATTCAAAGATATAATCCATATATAACTCTAAATAATTAAATAGTTATCCTAAGACCTAAGAATCACAACATAATTAAATGGGTGGAAGATAAATGCACCTTAAACTCCCTTATGAAAACCCACGCTCCTGCCATTGCCATTGAATCAGAGGATTAGGATGAATTAGCCACAAAAAACTATGGAAAACGCTAGATACAATAGGCTACAGTGGTTAGCCATGGAAGGTGGAAGATGATGGTTTGAATTTATAGGAGACAACGACAAAAACAAATCCTAGATCCCCTTCCTGTAGAACACCTTCTTCCCTTCTCTTCCCAGACCATGCATCTCCCACATTGTCATTTTTCCTTGTCTTCCCCAATGTTGTCCACACTATGCACACCGCGCAGACACCACGTACACACCACTTCTACCACCCACTCTTAGATGTGACAATTTTTTTTACTAGTTTCTGGTCCACAGTCACTATTCACGTACGTATATTTTTCTTCTTTCTCTTCACATGCTGTCGTTTTCTCATTGTTTTTCCTAGGCCACACATGCCAGGTTTTTCTCTTCTACATAGTCATTTTGGTCTTCTTTTTCCAGACCACTCTGCCTCTAGACTATGAACACCTTGCATTTTTTCCCTTCTTTCCTAGACCTAACGCACTCCACTTCTGCCCCTATAGCGTGATATGACTAATTAACCTCATAGTTTATGGTCCACCATGACTATTCACTCCAAACCCTCACAGGCCTCACATTCCTCTCCACATTGTCGTTTCTTCTCATCACGCACGTACCTCACATTTCTCTTCACACTATCGTTTTTGGTCTCCTCTTCCATGTCCTATTGCTGCTCTCAACTTTGTCATTTTCTTTTGGTCTTTTCTCCAGCTATTTTAATGCCTAGGATCACTAATTCTTAATCTTTTTGAGCTCTAATTTCTCTAAGTACCCTGCGTTAAAAATTACAAATAAAGTAGCATCAATTGTCCAAAATCAATTTATCACTGTTAAACATAAATTAAATGTAAGGCACCATAATTCAAATAATATTCAAATAATTCCATAAAGACCAATTATAGTGACAAAAACCCATCCAATTGATATGAAAATATATGTAAATAAATGAGTTTGTCATTAGATCAACAACATGCAAATTCAAATTCTTGACATGCAGATTATGCTTCAATTTTTTTAATCTCTTAAATAACTTTGTCGCTATTTTTTGCTTGGTTTATTTTTACGTACTTGTCCTATTTTTTTGACTTACTTGCTAGTTATTTCCCTCTACTTTTTGATAAGGAAAAAGTGGGAGAGATAATGATATACTTGCTTTTAACAATACATTTGCTCTTATATTTGTGATATATTCTCTGCTAACTGTTGCAATATTATTGAACTAAACTTGTGAGGTTTAAATTTGTGATATACATAAACTATAGGCTCTTGTTGTAAGAAAGGCTCCTTCTAATCATGACTGTGAGTTAGAACATATAAAGTTTATAGGAATCTTTCAAAATCCTTTGTTATTTGAATTTTTAAAATATTTTTGTTATTACTTGTCAACATAAAAAAAAGTGGGAGATTGTTAGCTCAAGGTCTGTTATTAATGATTTTGATGAAAACTATATCATATTTTAAAATTCAAATTGGAGTTATTTCCTTTTATTGGTAACAAAATAATTATTAAAAGGAAATAAAATCATAGGAAAAAGGCCTTCTTTCTTGCAAGAACCTTTTTAATGAACTTACCTTATTAGAAATGATTAATGCCTAGAAGGATCTTACTAATTCGAATAATTAACTCCGAAAATTTTTGACAAAACTTTTCTCTTAATGTCTAAATATTGTAAGATTCTAGCAGAGATGATATCAAAGATTCGTTAGATATAAAGTCAACTAAAAATTAAAATAAAGCAACCATTAGTTGAAAAAAAAAGTCTACTTAAGGAAGAGCCATTGCATTTGCGAACATTAAACAAATTTGTAAAATAATTCAGTAGCATCAATATTCTTGAAAGTTATATCTTTATCAAACTCCTTGAACCTTAGAAAGTGAAAAAACACTCTATTGAGAGAGACTATTAAACCCTTTATATATTTTTTGTCGAGAGCTTGTAAAAGCTTGTTAAATACTAAAAGTGTGGGAGGTTGAAGAACCTTTAAAAAACATGTACTTGTGAGTTTGGAGAGGCTCGTGAAAATTTTCTACTTGGAGTTTTATAATGAAATACTCAAGTTAAATACTTGGTAACTAGACAAAGGCTTCGTTAGTATAAATCGACTATGTCACACTCTCTCTCTCTCTCTCTACTTTTAAATTTTTACATTACGGTGTGTGTTTAATCTATAAAAGGCTCCTTCACTTTTGTAATAGGCTCCTTTTGTTTTAATATTGCAAGTTAACAATCTCCTTTTGTTTTTAACGTTAATAGGCTCATTTTGTTTTCTAAACGTTAATAATCTCCTTTTGTTTTTAACATTAACAAGCTCCTTTCATTTTTTAAAATTTAACAAGCTCCTTTCGTTTTTAATGTTAATAGGCTTCTTTCATTTTTTAAACCTTAATAGGCTCCTTTCATTTTAAGCTTTAACATAATCATTATATTTACACACTTTTTTGATAAAATTTAGTAGGTTCTTATCATTTACACAAATTGATAGAGAAGAGGCCATCATTGAGAATTGGTAAGTTTTCTGTAACATGCTGTTATCCATGTTAAGGTTAAAAGTGTAAATGTGAGAGATTCACTAAGAGATTAGAAATGTGTTTCACGCTCATGCATTATGTAATATGCTCATGCACATGAATATTGAATCGTTGCATATGAAAATGACTGTACATGCACTCATTGACATTGCAGGTATAATTGAATTGTAATGTAATATTGTTGAGAATTGTGAATCTATTGTAATTGGAATAATTCTAGAAAATTTTTAATTATTATTGGACTAGGAAAAGTGCCACTTGGCAAGTAAATTGATGTATGGAGTATAGAAATGGGTGTAACGATATTAAAGAAAAAATTTGAGAGTTAACTTTACAATTTTGAGATAATGGTTGTGAAAATTAGAGACAAATTGGAGATAATTGTAATGAAAGGATGAAATTTTAGGAACTAGTTCGATAAGAACTAGTTAGGAACTAGCCAAGGTCTTAAAGAAATGGACAAGTGTCCAATTCTTAAACACTCGTTCTCTTAAAAGATCCATCTACTATTTGTTCCTGTCTTATAAATATCTTCTTCTAAATATTCCTTCATCCTCTAAAGCTTCATTCTTTCAGAAAGATCTCTCACCCTCACAAACAAAGTTTGCTCTCACTTTTCACTTACCATCTCTTTTGTTATCTTCTTCACTATAACTGAAATACCAAATCCTATAACTCTTGGCTGTTGATAATCGGGTATTATAGGAAAGCTATGGTTTACATGATCTCGAAGGTTTTGGAGCTTTAGAAAAGTAAGCATTTTTATGGTTTTTCATTATTACATGAGATGAAGCATGCATCATGTTAGTTATAAGTTGAAGTTATAAAATGAAAATATATATGTGCTAAAAACGTGAGTGAAAAACCAGAGTATACAACATGTCCTGATTTTTTAGACTTGATGATAAAAATGTTGGGAGATGGTGCTAAAATGATTTTTGAAGTTGAAGATATTAGAAAACATGTATAACGAGGTGTAGAAACTTTTTGAAGAAAACAGAAATGAGGACTCTGTTTTCACTGTTCATATATGTATATGCATATACACGAATATTTTGAGAGTTATTAAAGATGAACAGGAATAAGATTAGAGTGGAGAATGATTGTATGATAATGTCTAGAGATGAGAAAAAAATTTATTTAAATGAAAGTTGAGAAGAAAAAAATTTATTTCCCCATATATTTGTTGATGTTTCATAATATATATATATATATATATATATATAAACTTTTAAATGATTAAGTGCTCTAGCACGCCACCCTTGCGGGGCATGGACTCGAATATCACCCAAGATGTCGGGCACGTGTCTTGCGGGAGTTAGGGCACTACATTTAGTTAGTATTAGAGCCTAGAATTACTATCTTATTTGAGCATTTTCCAAAATATGTGTCAAGGTACATGCATTTTTGTCATGTCATAGCAAATAGCGGTAACTGATCCCCCAGTATGAGTCACATTTACATGAGTCTTTTGCAAGAGCATTCCTTAAGAGTTCTATTAGAAGCACTGGGAAGAATGATGATCTGTCAGAATGTGAGCAAATGAAGGTTTATGGGCAGTTATAAATGGGAAATAGTATCTGGTTTTGTATGACAGATAAAGGTTCAACACACTTGTATTGGTGAATGTATTATGAATGATATCAATATTGTATTGTGTTAAAATATCCTCGGATGTGAAATAGATATGTGGTAGAAAAGACATAATTTAAAGTGTATAAACAAAGTTAGATGGGATCAGAAATTTCTATGATTTTGAGAGAAAGAAATTGGGCTTAAGATGGTTGTCTGATTATTATGATAAGAGTTTATGACTCAGTGTAAGAATATGATAGTGGGATTAAAATTAGAATTTTAGGATGATTATGCATCTATGATTCCAAATTGATTGTGAACATATGTAGCTATGATGAAATAATGGAAATTGGAAGGTGAGACAATGATAACGGTAGATGAAAAAGTTGTCAAGGTTAAGTTAATTTGCCTATGTGAGTGCACATATGATAGTGGAATCACCATGA
Source organism: Erythroxylum reticulatum (assembly GCA_025504915.1). Taxonomy (NCBI): domain Eukaryota; kingdom Viridiplantae; phylum Streptophyta; class Magnoliopsida; order Malpighiales; family Erythroxylaceae; genus Erythroxylum; species Erythroxylum reticulatum. The sequence goes on along the minus strand of JANSVA010000218.1, from coordinate 51,273,615 downwards.
CAAGTGAAAATATTAAACATATGTGTATTATATGTGTGGAGATTATATAGGAAGCAATCGGTGAGTTATTGAATAAGTGCTAATCATAGTTCCTATAGTTCAAAGTTCAAGACGAGTTAGGGTAAGACATGAAAGTGTTTGTAGTGATCAATTAGGAAGGAATTGAGATTGTTAATGATGTTACCATATATGATGAATTTGAGGAAAAAGAAGAAGGACACGATCATGGCATAATCCCCACGATCGAGGACAGGCACAAAAAGGGGAAGTGTTATTTAGCATCAAATGAGATCAAGGTATCCTTAGCATAAGCTACTAATTGGTGAATTTTCATAAATACATCTCTATATATGATGTAATGATTTTGGTGATATATGCCAAGGTATTAGAGTAAATGAAATTGTTTAGTACCTCACTGAGCCTTATTACAAGGGATGTTCTGATCATATAAGTTATGGCATAAATTGATCTTATTGAGATATTATGAATGGTTAAAATTGATCTTCTTAAGGTGCTAAGAATAACTGATAAGTAATCATGAAAATAGTTTATTGATAAGGATTTCATGAATAGTATCAATGATTATAGCAAGAAATCTTCTTTCAAAGAAGAAATTTTCCTGAATTAGGCTGAGTTAATCAGATGATTCAAATTAAGAATGGTCAATGAAGGAATAAATCATAAATGAATATGTAATGAATCAAAAGTGAATATTGGAGGTAGAATATACTACTGAGAGTGTATGCATTTCGTTTGATGTAAAGTATCCAACTATGTGAGTGGATTTTAAATTCGAGGTGACACTATTACTAATGTAAGGAGAATATAGGTCCACATCATATTCTGTGTAAATATGTTCAGGGGATACAATTAGATCTAATGAATGTGTTACCAATACAGAAAGTTAAAATTGTAAATAAATCGAAATGTGTGGAGAAACCAATATAAATGAATAGACATTAGAATTAAGTCAATGTGAAATAAGAGCAAATCGAATGAATGGAGAAAATCATTCGAGAGAAGAAGTTAATTGGAAAAAAACAAAATTTTCATGAGATAATATTACCTCATCAAGGAATTAGTTACTTAAGCAATTACTAGGAATATATGCGAGATTCAGAGTTCTTTAAAACTAGCTGTACGTTAGATACTACCAAAAACTGTTAAGGGGTTTTTACTGATCTTAGCCCTTTGGCGAGATTTTTTAGAAAAAAAAGTGTCGGTCATATGGAATAATGATTGTAAAAAGAATTTTGAGGAGTTATAACACCAATGATAAATTATATCATTTGGATTTGGAGATTTTGTAGTATACAATGAAGTTTGTTTAAGAGATTATGATAAAATCCAACGTAGCATAATAAAGTGATTCCATATGTGTGGAGACAAATAAATATTAAAGTCTCATGAGTTGATTAATTGATATATAAATTGAAGCTTGCTACAATGGTGATTGCTTGAAAGTTGGGGACATCATATATACAGAAACATTTCAGAATTTATAGAGATCATTAAAGTTTGGAGTAATTATTGAGTTTGAAAGAATTGAAAATGAGACTGAGACAATGGATAAAGTTACTTGAAGATTATGATGTACAATTGAGAATTTCTCAGAAGAGCTAGTGTTGTAATCTGATGCATTGAATAGAAACTTTAATAGCAGTGCAACACAAATTCAGATATTGGGGTCACCAAATCTAGTGAAATAAAGAGCATAGGATTTACACAAAATAAAGTACTTCTAGTTATTAAATTTGAAGAGCAGTTTTATGTAGAAAGTTCAGAAAAGTCCAAACTGAGGATCCAGAATTGTGAATTTTATTGAGGAATTGAAAATGAATACGAATTTTGAGTTCGAATAGAAAAAATATTACTTTGTGATTGAAATGAAAAGGGTGTGTACCCGATAAAGAGGATTGACCAAGGATATGGTTAGAAAGAGTGTGAGTAACAACCTAAGCTATACGTCCTAGTAGGAATGAGCCAAAACAACATTTCACGGCTAAGGATATAGAAACAAGTGACTGTATATATGAGTTACTAATAGTCTTACATATTGGAGATATGCTTAAAATCAATATTTTGGAGTTCATCGGAACATGGGGTGAATATATAGCATAACAATCATTATCATAGTGATATCTTTAGGATATTGCATAAGGTGTAAAACGACAAAAAGAGTTGTTCGCCCTTACATTGAAATAAAAAGTGCCTAAAATGGATAAGGGCCAGAATCGATTTGAGATATTGTTGATTAGTGAAATTGATCTGTGTCAGAAACTAAGTGATTCAAGTAAGATAAATGAAATTGGTGGATAAACATCGAGGTTATGGAACACAATGAGATAGACATCATAGTTGAGTGTATTAAAACTAAAGAGCTATGTAATATCAAGCGAAAGATGAAATACTTCGAAGAGTATCTCCTTGCTAAGGTGTACTTAGATAGAGATAAAGGTGTAAACAGCTTAGGGAAAAAAAAAAGATAAACTAAGCTTGAATTGTATTGGTCCATATGAAGTTATTAAGAGCATAGGATCAATAACTTATAAGTTGTATTCTCAATAAAGATGTCTCAGAATTATAATGTGTGATACGTGGGTATGCTAAGAAATAATGATATGATTGACAGAGATATATTGACAGCTTACCAAGTGAAAAAAAGTTGTGAATAATCTGAAATATATTGATGAAATAGTTAAGATCGTGTGATATCTAAACAAGTGACTGAGAGATCCTTCGAGTCTATCAACTATGGTCGTTTGGAAGTAAGTATTCAAGTGGTGAAGTTATATGAAAAACGGAGTAGCATATGAAGAAAAAGAAAATTTCCCCTGCCTTATTGAACAAGCAGATATGAATTTCGAGGACGAAATTTCTTTTAAGGTAGGGAGAGTTGTAACATCTTGTTACCCATGTTAAGGCTAAAAGTGTAAATGTGAGAGATTCACTAAGAGATTAGAAATGTGTTTCCTGCTCATGCATTATGTGATATGCTCATGCACATGAATATTGAATCGTTGCATATGAAAATGATTATACATACACTCATTAACATTCCGAGGATAATTAAATTATAATGTGATATTGTTGGAATTGTGAATCTATTGTAATAGGAATAATTCCAGAAATTTTTTAATTATTATTGGACTAGGAAAAGTGTCACTTGGCAAGTAAATTGATGTATGGAATATAGAAATGGGTGTCATGATATTGAAGAAAAAATTTGGGAGTCAACTTTAGAATTTTCAAATAATGGTTGTAAAAATTAGAGACAAATTGGAGATAATTGTAATGAAAGGATGAAAGTTTGGGAACTAGTTTAATAAGAACTAGTTAGTTAGGAACTAACCAAGGTCTTAAAGAAATGGACAAGTGTCCAATTCTTAAACACTCGTTCTCTTAAAAGATCCATCTACTATTTGTTCCTGTCTTAAAAATATCTTCTTTAGGATTTTCCTTCATCCTCTGAAGCTCCATTCTTTCATAAAGATCTCTTACCTTCACAAACAAAGTTTGCTCTCACTTTTCACTCACCATCTCTTTTGTTATCTTCTTCACTATAACTGAAATACCAAATCCTACAATTCTTGGCTATTGATGATAGGGTATTATAGGAAAGCTATGGTTTACGTGATCTCGAAGGTTTGGAGCTTTAGAAAAGTAAGCATTTTTATGGTTTTTCATTATTACATAAGATGTAGCATGCATCATGTTAGTTATATGTTGAAGTTATAAAATGAAAATGTATATGTGCTGAAAACGTGAGTGAAAAACCAGAGTATACAACATGTGCTAATTTTTCAGACTTGATGATAAAAATTTTGTGAAATGGTGTTAAAATGATTTTTAAATTTGAAAGATATTAGAAAACATGTATAACTAGGTGTAGAAACTTTTTGAAGAAAACAGAAATGAGGACTCTGTTTTCACTGTGCATATATGTATATGCATATACGCGAAAATTTTGAGAGTTATTAAAGATGAACAGGAATAAGATTAGATTGGAGAATAGTTGTATGATGATGTCTAGAGATGAGAAAAAATTGATTTAACTGAAAGTTGAGAAGAAAAATAGAGAATGTACAAATAGGTTGAAATGCAAAGAATAATTAAATGTAGAACGTGAGGAAGATGAATAACTGATATTGGATTTTGATGATTTTGAGAAATTCGAGTAAAATTTCATATTTAGGGGTACCATGAATTTATGGTGAATTAGTTGAAAGAAAATGGAGTGGAAAAACTAGAAATGAAAATTGAAGTGTTGAATTTAGTGAAGAAAGTCACGTAGAGAAGTTGGTTATGAATGCAACAAAGAAAAGATAAAGAGAGACAAAATTTTAATCTGAACTTCCTTGAGTAAACTGTATTGATCTAGGCTAAATTAGACAAAGTTGTCTTCTAGAAAGTTGTAGCTTGTCTTTCTAGCTTTTCAACGTTATAAAGTATGCAATTTTTGGATATTAGAGTCAAAAGTTATGATCCTTAGAAATAGAGATGCTCAGGAGTATAGGACATTCGGATACCAAAGATGCCTGACTTGGGTCTTGAGACAAATTCCATACAGACCATTCGGGACAGTTCGTGACATTGGCATGAAAGAAAGTTGGAAAACATTTCATTTAAAAGAAATCTTAGCGTGGCAGCAAAAGGGAGTTCGCCGCGGCGAAGATATCTTCAGAAAGGTTCGCTGCGGCGAAAGTGGTTCTTCGCCGCGGTGAAGACGCCTTCGGATAGGTTCACGGCGGTGACCCTTGGCTTCACCGTGGTGAAACACTTATAAACTGAAATTTGTCAAACATTTTTAAACAACGACAACATTCAAATCTAACCACAAACTGAACATACTCGCATACAAAAGAAACTTCAATTCTTCATGTCATTACAATACCAGAGAGTTTAAACAAGTTTACTTACATAACATCATACATATCCAAGCTTAATACAAACACAAAATGATGCTCAATGTTGATATGCCTATAAAG
>JANSVA010000218.1:51258008-51268527 GCA_025504915.1 Erythroxylum reticulatum | reverse complement strand
GAAATGTGAAATGATGTGAATGTGAATTATGTGTTATATGACTAGGTGAGCCATTGATGATGGTCACTCATTGAGTTTGCAAAACTTACCCAAAATTTACAATTATTTTTCAAGCTCAGAAAAGTACCCTGTTAGACAAACGGGAGTATACCTACTGCATTCAAGTAAAAGGTAGCAGTCGGGATCAGTTCACGTCTACACTGTATTTCTTTATTTTGTACTAAATTGTATATTCTGCAACTTGTGTATCGAATAATATATTCCGAAAAGTTTTGCACAATGTGTACTTGAACTATGTTGTAACTGAAAGACATTATGTCCAAAGTGTTTTGTATTTGTGAAAAGGCCCTAATGGCTATTGAAAGTTTTGTTGATTATATTATGTTGATTGAAAATGTTTATAAATGAAAGTGGGCCCGAATTGGTTATTATTTCCGCATATGTTTGTTGTTGTTTCAAAAAAAATTTATATGAATTTTTGAATGATTGACTGCTTTAGCGCGCCACCCTTGCGGGGTACAGACTCGGATATCACCCAAGATGTCGGGCATGTATCTTGCGAGAGTTAGGGCGCTACATTTTCTCATTAAGTTAAAAGAGAAAGTTTAAGTACATACTTCTAAATTTGTGAAATTAATAAGTTTAAGGTTGGGGTATTAATTGGGATGCTCTTGTGATACTAGTGGCCCCTAACCTTAAAAACAAAGCCCTACTAACCCTACCTGATGAAACCTTGCTAATAGCTTAAAGTTCTATTAGTTTGAGGTTTAAATAGTATAATTTTAGAAACATTACAGTCTTTTTTAGACATCAACAAATGTTAGAGTCTAAATTAAATTTTAGTACAAATATTAGGGGCCAAGATACACCTTTTCCCTTACTTTATTAGTAGTAATTGATTTTTGTAAACATTAGGTTCATAAACCTAAAGGTTAAATATAGAACATACTATTCTATAGGGTTAATGGAAGTATAATTGAATGGTAATTTTAAAAAGAGAAAAATAAAACATTATTTGAGAGGACCTATATGAATCTTATGTCATAAGGACTTAGGTCATTTATAAAAGCCTTTGTTAATACAAGTCCACATGTACAATTATGCATGACAACATTTTGAAGGCGTTTAATGAATATATTTGAGAAGCAAGAACCAAAGAATGATTAATATGCTTTAGTACATTAAGTAGTAAACTTCTCTTTTTCCTTTTCTTTTATTATTATTTAGTTGCTAATTGATTAAAATGTTATATTGGTACATTGGTAGAATTTTAATCATGGCAAGGATTAGTGAGAAATAAAAATGTTGGTGGAGAAAAGACTTAATGAAATATATCCAAAAATTAGAAAAAGAATTGGAGCAAGCAAATTAGGTGGATGGTAGATTTTGTCAAACCAAAAGTGAATCCCTATTATGCCTCCTTAAGTAAGAAAGAAGTTGAGTAAGCTAAAATAATCAAGAGACCTAAAAGGGGCTTAAGAATCCTAACAACATGTCTAGCGTTTACGTTGAAATCGTAAGTACATGTTGTCAAAAGATTAAACAAAACAAATGAGATAAACCACTTACACCAGAAGTTGTAGTTCAAGAACTTCATATACTCATTTTTAATTCAATTATTGTTAATCTCATTAACTTCATCTCAACCTCCTAAGATAACTGTGATGTAGACCAATATCAAGTGGAGCTACTTAGGTTCAAATTCAAGAAGCAATTGCTTCAAATGGAATAACAAAAGTATCAACTGAGGAATTTAATGCTAAAAAGGACTTATAAATTGAACTCTAATTATAAAAGAAGTTCAAATGAAGCTCCTAATACAATGTTGGAAGAATGAGACCAATAGGAACTGCTAGTAGTATAGATACATTAACACTCGCTAGGTTTAGGAGATCAAACAAAAGATAGTAGGAGATAATAATAAGGGCTTAAGAGACTATAACAAACTCAAAGAACTTTGGAATAATGGCAATGAGAGGAAGAAGGAAGATAAGTCAAGATTGTAGCATCATATTTGGTAAATCCTAAAGATTGTAGATGACATAAATAAAAGAAGATACTATTATTTCATTTACATTCTTGCACGATATTTCAATTGTTTTCATTTTCAATTGAGATATTAACAGTAGAAATATACAAAGAAAAAATGGAGAAACTAAAAAGATATTGAGGTAAAATTGGAGAGGAACATACATACTACATTTAAATATGTGTAAATTATTTTAAATATAAGATAACAAGGTTTTAATAGGTAATATGACATATATCACCTACAGTAACAAGAGCTAGTAATCTTATAAATTTTAGAAGAGATGTATATGAGCTCTTAAAAGTCAAAAGTAAAAGTAATGCTATTTAGAGTTTAAATTAAAATGAGATCATTTTTGATAAAATCCTTTAAAATTAGGATACTTAATATAATTTACTTATTAAATTATAAAATATTTTAAATTTAACTTTTCCTTTCTCGTTGAACGCTTTTAGGTTTCATTTCTACTGCGAGTTGTGCCCATTCAATGTTTCAAAATTGGGTCAATGCCTCTCCCAAGCCCAATTCGTGGACAAAGTGGCGCTACCTACGTCTTGACCTTTGTTTGACGACGTATCGTTTTCTTGTTTGTGCCCAAGCGAACGTAATCCGCAAATTTTCAAAAGCCCAAATTTCCGTTTAACGCCGTTTATGTTCTCCCTCTCCTTTTGTCACGACCAATAACGAAACCAGAACGGTTGTTTCCATCTCCACCGTTCACTACAATCCCAATCCAACGGTAACCCTTATCGATCCTCGTACTTCACTCCCATTGGCTAATTCCAGAATCATAGCCTCCTATATAATATCAAACCCACCATAAAGCCTGCTCTCACAACTCCATTTTCAGCCTAATTCTCTCTCTCTCTCTCTTCCGCTCTTCTCCCTCTCTTGCTTTCAATAAAATTTAATGGCGGGTAGAGGTAAAACCCTAGGATCTGGAGCCTCCAAGAAGGCCACCTCTAGAAGCAGCAAAGCGGGTCTACAGTTCCCCGTCGGCCGTATCGCTAGGTTCTTGAAAGCCGGCAAATATGCTGAGCGCGTTGGCGCCGGCGCTCCCGTCTATCTTGCCGCCGTCCTAGAGTATCTGGCCGCTGAGGTACGTATAATTCTCTCTTTATCTCTCCCTTGAAGTTGAAAAAATGGGTTGTTTCGTGAATTAGGTCGGTTTCGGTTCGCGAATCTAGGGTTCGCATGGTGACAGAATTGCTCCTAGATTATTTTGTTCTCTAATTAAATATGATTTTCTGATTAATTCAGGTTCTTGAATTGGCTGGCAACGCGGCGAGAGACAACAAGAAGACCAGGATAGTGCCGCGACACATCCAGTTGGCGGTGAGAAACGATGAGGAATTGAGCAAGCTTCTTGGTGATGTCACAATTGCTAATGGAGGTGTTATGCCTAATATCCACAATCTTCTCCTTCCTAAGAAGACTGGGACCTCTGGTTCCAAGGCCTCGGCAGATGATGATAGTTAGATTTTCATACCCAAAGAAAGCTCAAGAGAGCTATTAGTGTCAGTTTCAGTGTTAGGAGTTGAGTTGGTGTTTTTGTTTTTGTTTTCGTGGGTAATTGTAGTTTAAAGTGTTTTAGGGTTTTACTTGTTGGTGTGAATATAATCCTGTAGTTGTGAAAGTTGTTTTCTTTTTTGATAATGAATATCAAATTAATCTATAGGACTTAAAGTCTGCTTTAAAGTAGTGTTGTTTCCAATTTACCATTTTGAGATGGAATTAACTTGTTTGTGCCCCAGTTTAACATAATATCATTGCCTTGATGACTGTCATCCTAAATTGCCTTCTGTTTGTCTTTCATCAATTCTGGTAATAGGAGGGGGACAACTTAATTGCATATTTCTTTTGCTGGTGTTCCTGCAACTGATGTTATGGTGGAAGAATTTACAATCAAATCTGCTGTTTAGCTTACTCGTATCCTTGGTTTTGTGTGAAGATTTTAGATTGTGTGTTCTGCAGGAATTCAGTATACTTGCTTTCATCTGGATTTGCAATTTGTAGCTGCAGCATGTGTTCTTGATTGTACTACTGTGATTTATCATGTTCCAGATTTGGAATTTGCTTAGTGTAACTTGTGTTTTATGTTTTAAGATTGTCTTCGAAGTTAGTCTTTACCAAGTGTATATTGCAGCATTGAGCCAGCACTATTTAATTCTTGCGTGTTTTACTAGTTTGTTAAGTGTATGCCTCTAGATTCTGCAAATGCAGCTTTGGAATAACTCTTTACTTTTGAATGTGATTTGATCTTGTAGTTATTAATTATTACATTGAACAATTATAAATTTGATTTTATATAAGCTGAATATGATAGATATTTGGGACCTGCTGTTACTGACTTTGACTACATAGCAAGTTGTCTTGGAGGTTTAGTATAGCAATTGTTTTGTAAATGATTTATGTTAAGTAATTAGAGTTCATGAATGTAAAGTTCATTTCCTTGTTCCTTTTTTGGAGTAATAGTCTGCATCAAGTGATTATTAGGAGAAAGTTTGATGGAAGTTCCGGCATTGTTTTTCTATGTTGGAACACCATTGACGTTAGTTCAGGCTCTGCATGAATTACTTTATGTTGCATGGATTGTTTTGTTTGTATTGAGTAGTTGTACATATGTCCCTTGATTGAAGTGGTAGTTGATGCTTGTAGTAGGAAGAGGCTACACGTGCACTATAACTGTTTTTGCAACCGTTATAATAGTCAGCAAGGTTTGTGTTGTCTTTGTTTGAAGGTTGCAGGAAATTGGTGGATAAGTTCCTTTTATAAGTTTTATTGCAAATGATTATATGGTAGTATAATCAGGATCCATGTGTAGCTGGAGTTTGTTAAAGTCTGTCAGCTTGAGCATTTGTCTAATTTTGCAATCTTCAATGCTTCAGATTGTGTATTTTTGGCACGTGTCATACTTGACAGTTTTTGCAAGAATTAGTTGACAAAAGCTCTGAGCATAACATAAATAGGCATTTGATGAAGTTTCTGAAACCACACTGGTGACATGTGTTTAGTATTATGCTTGATTTGCATTTGCGTGCACCTGCTTTGATTGTAGAATTGGAGTGTTTTGGGCTGTGTAAGCACTAATGGTGTTTGGTATGGAATGACTGCCGTAGCAGTGTCTTCGCTTGATTTAATCAACTATAATACCAGTTTGGGAAGTAGTCGCGCCGTTTAAAAGTTGACAGTAGTTATATGCTTTCGAGAGAAATCTCATAATTATTGATTGCACTTGAGCATTTTTGGAGTGATCTTGCTTTAATCATCACGGATCATGTAGGGTACATGTGGGAGAATTCTAAGGTATTGTTTCTGCCTTTATATATGTCGCAGCTGTTTGGTACGGAATTGAAGCTCGACCATTTTGGAAAGGTGTGGCTGAGTTCGTTTGTGAAAGGTCTTATATTCATTTGCTGAAAGTGTTATTGATTATTGAACAAGGAGTCTCTTGTTATTAGTTTAGAAACAAAAAGAGGAGCGAATAACTCTTAACAAATGGTTACTATGGAGAATCATGACTTGGTGTTCCATATCTCATATACGTTAGAAAAGGATTTTAAGAGATGGAAATCCTTCCTATCGCACCTCAGGGCTGTATAAGGTTCTATATCCTGTAAGATTTGTTTCAACTCACTGTACAATTTGACTTGTTTATGATACGCTGGCTCTAGATACTGCGTTGCTAATGTCTAGTTTTTTAAAGAGGTTATGGGCTACTGTGTCGTTAACGTGCTATAAAGAGTAGCACCTGATTTTATAGAGTAGCACCTGCTAGTCCTCAGCAAGTGGACTAATCAAACTGGTTTTATAGAGGAAACTAGAAGGAACTAATTTGGAGGGGAGTCTAAATTATCTAGATACGCCAGTTATCATTGTGGCAATGCTTCTCATAAACTAGTAATGCAAAAGCATATAAGCTGAAGGATAAGGATAATACAGATGCCGCGTTAACTTGCCAATTACTTTTATCACCTGCCTACTCAAACTTAATTCCTTTCCCCAACAATTAGACTCTTGTTACTTAAAGGATAATACTTAATGCCCGTCTTCGGAAAGGGCATCAACCGATGAAATATCCTCCAGAAAGAGCTTTCCCACCTGCTGGCTTCTGCTCATCAGGGTCACGTACCTCCTGTCTTCTTTATTGCTTCCATCTGTTGACAATCTACGCTTCAGGAGTAACTTTCAATTCACCATCCCCAGGCTCAAACTTACGGTCACTTAGCAGAAGATGTTTCTTTTCAATTTCCTTCCTCTAGAATCAACTTTGCTTTGCTGTTGGCATCACGTTCAAACTCAAAACCGGAACAGTATGTACCTGGAGGATCCACCTTGAGCGCTTGAAGTTTGTCATCATTAAGGCTCCACTGCTCCCTTGGACCTAATAACATTAGTTTACTAATTGTATGTAATTTACTAATTAGTGCCGCAGAAGGCCTTAAAGTAGTTTTTTTGGTCATATAAACCTTGTTATTACATATTGTGAATGATGAATCTTATAAGCTTAAATTTAAAACTTTTTGTTATAAATTTGCTTTTATTACTTACACGTTTAAAGAAGAAATGATCAATAAATATGAACTACCAATAAGCATTTGGTTAGCCCCGTTTCATTATAAAGATCATGATGGAGCATCATAAAGAGGCTTAAATAAAGCATAAACACAAGTTAAAGAAAATTCTGTTATTCAATACACACACACGCACACAATCGTCGATCTCCAGTGGAAGCCGTTTTATGCCTTCAAAGTCGTCATTTTGCCATAATGATTTTAGAGGCGTGCTAAGTGCTACACTTCACAGAGAATGAAATCCAACGTAAGCTTGCGCATGATCAAACTATGGTCACTATTGCATGAGACCCCAATACATAAACAGCATAAAAGAGCGTCGCATATGGTTCATGCAATCTTATGAGAACAAAACTCGTATACTGGAACTGTAAGAGGCGAGTAAGTGTATGAGGAACAAAGTGGAGAAATGATGCACTAACTCATTTACGGTAAGAGGCTGTGGAGAGGATGAATAAGTTTGTCCAATGATAGAATGTTTTGCAGCTTTACGCTATTAAGCACGTCCAGCTTTGCAGCTACGCGAAACTTTTATATCTTTGTTAAAATGAATTATTATCTCCTTTATTTCAAGTTTATTTTTGTGTTAAATGCTAAAATTAATGTTTGTTTTGTTTTAAGAAATAAAAAATAAAGATTGCATCAAATTGGGACATTATTTGTGATGATTACAGAATTTTGGATGAAAGAAAAAAATTGATTGCTTGAAGAGTTAAAGTTTGACTAGAATACTTCACCTTATCCTTATCATATAAGAATTTGAATTCGTCTTAAATATATATTTTTACATGTTAGAGTTAGATTATGATTAGATTAGAATATCCTATTAAAAGACTTTTTTTCTCTATTCTTACATTTTTAGCAATTCTTTATTTTTCTTCTATTTTTATTATCAGTGCAAAAGTCACCTGACTAAACTAAATCATTTTGATTCAAAGGGATTCTAAACTCTAGTTATAATCTTGTAAGATTTTATATTCTAAACTTTTAATTCAAGTATTTTTTTTATTTTGAGTTATCATATTTCATAAATAATTAATATTTGATTAATCTGACAATTCAATTTAATGTTGGTTATTTTATCACTATCCAAATGATTCGCAATTGTCAATAAAAGATTGGTACAAATAACAAATAGGTTATTTATGAATTTTTATATTTAACTTATGATAAACAAGAAAATTAAATTGAATAGTTCCAACTATCTTGATTATTTAATTTAAGGTTTAGTCTTTTCAACGAAATTTATTGCTATCATTTATTTAATATAAAATTCTATCACACCCAATCAATAGATGATAAGTTTTGATTTAAATGATGAGTTTAATTTAAGAAATTTGAAACTCATTTGGATTGTGAAAATATTCTCTTTAAAGATCAATGTTACAATCAGATAAAATCTTTCCCTAAGTTTAGTAATCTTGACCCGACCGCCCTTCATTTACTTTTATTAATTGAAATTAAGAAGCTAATGTTTAATTCTCTAGGTATTCAACATGATTCTACGACTATTACAAAAGTTTGAAGAATCGGAATTATTTTAAAAAATTTGACAACTCGACCAATCTTCAACGAGCAAATCTGGTTGCCATACATCCACTAACGAGATACGGAAAACTTCATTCAGATGTAAAACATGGCCACATAATTTCACATTCGCATTGAAATGAACATCTATGCATAAACGATGAACCTAGGCCATTACTTGAATAACTCCAGGCTACTTAGGTCTATTTAAGGACATTATTCTACTTCCAATGATTTTGTTTTCCCGTTGATCACACCACTTGGAATCCTGCCTCTCAAATACAGGCTTACACAAGATTCATATCATTTTCCAGAAAGGCCATCTATTGTTAAACTTTCTCAAGCAGATACGCTGCAAATGATAGATTAAAGTTTCCTCCCAGTTAATTTTGTTCTTCCATTAAATAATATTGATTTCAAGCAATCAGCCAGTTATCATGTCAGAATGAAGAAGCGAATTGCATTCACTAAATGTTAGCTAAAGGTGCAGTGATAACTCGAGCCATAATAGAACGATACTGAAAGACAAGAGAGAGCCAGGTCCACAAGATTGAGAAGATGATAAATGAATAGACAGTTTTTCTTGCAAGAGAAGATGCTAAATGTATATATTCTTCTAATATGGATTAAGTCCTAGCCATCTAGAAGTCAGTTCATGCAGGAAGAATAAAATAATTAACCACTCACTAGTCAATTGTAACTTACCAGTTACAGCTACAACAATCCAAACCCAAAGGGAAAACAATTAACGTCCACTTCCGTTGTTGTCTGTTACTATTGCATTAACTAGGAAAGACAAACTCAATTTGGGAGAACAAATGGGTCAAAGATATTTAAAGCAAAATCAGATGCTGAGTTCCATCCTTTCTTACAAGAAGTGGCAGAAGAAAGATCAACAGATGCAACTCAGGTTATAATCAACAAATTAAATTCTCAAAAACAGCTACAAGTAATATACTTTCCATGACTAAACGTATAAAATTATAGCAACAATCTTCATTAAAACAAGGAGATAAAAGTGAGGAAAACCAACCAAGTACAAATGCCTCTAACCCAAAACTTCTCCATCAACTTATTTGACATTCCAATTAGAGACTGCAACTCTCTTCCAAGGGTTATAATCCTTTCACATGGATCGTCAACCAACAAAACAGAATCTCAATCTAATTTCATCTCAGAAGAACACATGAAAGAAAAATAAGAAGTGGGCAAATAGAAGCTAAAAATAGAAGCATCCAACTTATCATCAAAAGAAGAAGCTTTTTCCACTGACAAGTGATCCAACAAGTTAGTTTGTTGTTGTCCATATAGCAAAAGAAGATCTTGGCCCATCGACTCCAAATAAGAAGAAGACAACAACTCAAGCATCTTACTTGAAGCTTCTCCTTCGTTCAAGTACAAAACACAGGTAGGACCTGCAGCACGGTGTCCAACCTGGGCTGAAGATTGCACCTTTTTCCCATTCCCATTAGGATTTGGTCGAAACATAATCTTCCCACTCGGATAGCAAAGATTTTTAAGTTTCCTCCATTGGTTACAAGTCAATCCACCGGTATGGAACACGAAAAGCCGTTGATTTGGTGAGTTGGGTATTTCGCCATTTACTTCACTCTTTAGTGGCGGGGTGGTTTCTGGACTAGTTGAGAAATAACGAGAGGGTCGACCTCCGACCTTCCTCCACATGTCTTCGGTCACCACCGCTACCGCCGGCAATTGTCCTGCCCTGGAAATTGCACCGGGGGAGTAGCGGCAATAGTTGATTGATAATTTGGAGATACCATGAAAAAGTTTCATTTGCTTCATCTTTTCGAAGGGAAATAGGGGGATTCACTTAAACAGTTCAAGGGCAGAGAAAAATATGGATTTAGGGTTTATGGATACGGAATGTTTCAAAAAATATGTGAATTATAAGCTGGGTAGGGTAATCGGGAATTGAAATTAAGATAGGAAGGCTGATTCGTAAATGAGAAAAGATTTGGAGGACTGACATGGAAATCGTGAAATTAGAGTTAGGAGGAGGGTTGATTCGTAAAAAAGTAACAGTCATCGTGGCATGAACGAAAAAGTAAACTTCGTCTGCCAGAAATGGGATTTGAACGCACGCCATCGTTAGAGGACCAAAAGTTTGAATCTGGCGCCTTAGACCACTCGGCCATCCGGAACTAAGTAAACTTTTCGGTTCAATGAAGCAACAAGAACAAGCACGCTGGCAACAAAATTAAGCTCGAAGAATTTATTCCCTACACTTCTTTCATTACCGAAATTAGATAAAATGTAATTTTAGACTTTTATTTTTAAAGAGAATTTGAGTATAAGTTAAAATAACAAAGACATTAATTAAAATGTTATCAAATTATTTTTAAAATATTATTAAAATATATCTTAATTT
>JANSVA010000218.1:51217991-51234843 GCA_025504915.1 Erythroxylum reticulatum | reverse complement strand
CCAAAACACCAAAGCAAAACATGAATCTATCCACACTTCTCATTTACTACTTTAAATCTTCTAAGAAAAATTTCAGGATCCAACAACCAAGGAGTTACCTAACAGTTTCTGTCTTTCCTTCCGAGCCTTATACTGTTGGCTTCTTTATGTGCATAGGACCTTTACCAGTACTAGATTGACCAGGATCAACATGTGAAGAAGATTTAGACTTTCTACCTTTGAACTTAGCGAGCTTCACCTTTGTCTTTCCTTTGGTTGCTTCAAGGGCTGTAAGAGCAACAATCTTTAGTTTATACTCCTTAATAATATAATGGGCAATCAAAGTATTGAAGTCCCGTTTCTCATCCATCAATTAATATGTTGTCACCAAATTACTAAACTATAAAGGGAGTGTACTCAGAGTCTAGTGAACTATGCAGACAGGGATATTCAACATCTTCAGTCTACTGTGGAGATGGATCAGTCTTGATATAAACTCCATCACTCCCCCTTCTCTAGTATACCTGATGGAGAATAATTCTTTCATTAAGGCACTTATTTCAACATTAGATGAGACTGTATACCTTTAGGAGGCATTATCAAGAAACTCTTTTTCTATGTCTGTCTCTGGATGTCCATTTAGCAAATGTTCAAGTATGAATCCCTTAATGGTCATGCAACACATTTTGTTTAACCAATCCCAAACTGTATAGATCGCTTTATTAGCTTTCAAGCTTCTAGATGTAGGTAGAGATGACCTATCCATACATATGACTATATCAATTTTCTATCTCCATTGCATTCAATTCATCCTCTATCCACTTCTTCGAATTGAAACCAATAAGGGTTTCAATAGTGACACTGTGATTGTTGATAAAAAAAAGTGACTATAAAATGACAATACAATGATCAACACAAATGTAGGATAACAATGATACTCAAAGCCATTAAATAGTATGTTTATCGAAAATTCGATCACATAGATTATGAAATACCTGTGGGTTGAATACATAATATATGCAATAAGATCTCCAAATAAAAGTGATCAAAGTACATACTATCAACTCTCATAACACTACCACTTGTGGGCAAATAGATCATTTAAGCAACAACTTTCCTCTATCTTATGCCTTTACGCACATCTCAAAATCCCATATAAGACCAACACTTGTAGGTAAAATAATCAAACATGAGACCATAGACATCCCCTAACATGCAAGCAGAACAATCCAAATATTGACTTGAAAGGCCACTATGGTGACTATATTCTCATCAGTACCCAAAAGGCCTACAAACACAAGGGATACATCTTTATGTTATCCTCACATTTTGTATGGGCATATAGTATATGACAATTTACTATCAATAAATGCAAAAGCTGAATGCACAGTCTAATTGTCACACACTAGTGTTGAAAACATTGACAGTAAACTTTATTTAAGACTTTTATGGCAAAAAATCCCAATCAAAGCGACTATAATGCGTTATCGAGCACCGAACCTATCACATGATATACAAAAACCTCAAGTATCTCACTTATGTCAAGTTTGTAGCACGAAATTCACTCTAAATCGGCTTTAGAATACTTTAATCCCTTTTTCTAGAGTTAAACTTTATTTATTACTAATATAGTAAATCTAAAAAAATTAAAAAATTCACTTTATAAATTTCGTCGGCTGAAAAACTAACCCAAAATAACTCGGTGTACCTTTACGAAATTCTGAAATTTTTTTAGTTTCTTTATTTCATTGTAACGCTGACGTCAACTACTAGCGTCATTATGACGTCATCTTGCACATGGATAGGGACGACCCTTGCATTGCACGCACCAAGTATTGACGTGCCCCAATCTTGTATGGTGTGTGTGGTGCACACACTAGATGCGCACCCATGCACCCATTGACAGTGACACATGCATCACACGTACGACTTGTCTCCATCCCCTAAATGGCCACATGTCAAGCTCTTGTATGTCGCGTGCAACGCACCGCCTCTGGAAGGTTACTATTCGTATACGGCACGCATCACACGAGTCTCCCGTCAGTTGGTGCGCGTGCATCGTTGACTATACGCATGCACTGTACACTCATCGAGCACGTCTCCGTCGCCTCCGACTATCGAGTTGAGTTTAGGTTAGTTTTTCAGGCTCCGACACTTATTTTTGACCCACTTTTCAAGGCTAAACACATGTATACCACTTTCAAGAAATAATAAGTGAGAAAAAACCAAAAAACGAAACTTTATTCTCCAAGTACCTTATGAGAAAAAATTGAAAAATCTTCGTTTTTAACTACCCAATCACGTAACCGCTCTAATACTACATGTAACAGGTAACATAAGACTTAATACGAGTCCCAGATCGAACGTAAAAGAGAAATAAACGAAGAAATGCAGAAAATACCTAATTTCGGTTCCATAACTTCAAATGAGCTTTCCGAGGCCGAATTGAGCGTGAATCCACCGTCACCTTCACGGGATCTACTCATCGGGACGCAGTTAACATCTTTCTGCATTTTTCTCAAAATGTAAGCCTCTAAATGAGTTGGAATAACTTTACGTTCATGAATGACATGAGCAACTACAGGAGACTTTAATCTCTTTATATGGCATCTATATTGTGTTTTCCTATCACAGGCCCGATATGAGTCCGGTCCACGCTGATCAGGGTCTATATTTCTCCTGGATTTCGGCCAATTGACTTATATCATTTATTAGGTCACTTTATTATCTATATCCGGATCAAGTTACATAATTAATAAATTATTGAAAACCAATAGAATGCAATTAATTATTGTCCCCTTTATGGAAAATATCTAACATTTATTCCTTTTAGAAAAGAAAACTGAAAGAGATGAGACTTAGCTATGAAGAATTAATTCCAATGCCTCTCAAATATTGTGCAATAATCCTTAATCGTCCTGGTTTGCCACAATTATTTAAAGAAGCCAATTAGGTCTTCAAAGCTTCTTCTTTGAAAATTATGAAAGAAGAAGAAAAGAGAAGAGAGAAGCATATATTTGTTAACAATTGCATAACTGACTATTAAATTCCAAGAACAAAAACAAATATCATACGATTTCCCTTTAGAGCGATAACTTGATAAATAAGAAAATTAAGTAATGGGGTGAAACATATTTAACTAATATCCATTTGGGTTTAAACCTTTTATTGAATTTGACTACTTTAAGGTAACATTGTTCCCCATAGAGGAGGACCTTGGTGATACTAATATAATTGTAAACAATAGGGACATGAGACTTATTCCATATTTATGTGTCAGGCTGCTGCGCTCGTGGCTTGTGCACATCCAGCTTATCCTGCAAGCAGCAGATACCTTGAAGCCTATCATCACTAATTTTTCTCAGATTGCTGAGACAGGATTTTCCCTCACCTTTATGGTAATTGATACTACACCAATTTTGTAAAGACGGGCTAGATATCCAAGCAAGCATTTACCAAACAGATACTAATTCTACTTCTGGAAAAAGCAGCTTCACAGATGCCACTACTACCATATGCAATGTAGGCAGAAAGTTTCATATTTGAGTAGTGATCAGAAACTTATTAGCCACTAGCTATTAAGGTTATATGAACTGAACAAAAGGAGAGAAGGGGACTAATTTTCCCCTGGTTAAGGATTCTGGGAATTTTCTTCTGATGGTTTTCCACTGTGGTAATTTGACCGAGACATCTTGCTTTCTTTTCTTGGAAGCTCTGGCAAGAATGCTGTTCATTGGTTGCAGTCAGACGAAGCTTAAGTATTAAAAGCAGAACTCAACTACCAGGTAAGCGGTGGTAGCAATATAATTAAAAACTTTTTCTGTTCAGTTTGGAGAAATAAGTGGACTATGGAAACAGACAAAAGAGTAGAGAAGTGAAATTGGTGGGAGCATGGTCAGAAATTGCCAAGAACATTTCTGATACTGAAACTCCCCATCAGGGGAGTGAAATTATCCTAATTACACAATTTTTTAGGGGCTGTATTAAATAAAAAATATTCGCATTAGAAAGGGTATTGAAAAACTGCCATATCTATATCACTAGTATATATTCCAGGACATTAGGACTCGTAGTCTTCTCAAATGCAAGAGTGCCCAAGTCAGATTTCCTTTCAACAGAGAGTGAATTTTCCATTTCAAAAACGTTGTAGATTAGGTCCATATGAAATTGGTTAAATGGGCTAATGGGTTGTCGGGAGGAAGAGGCAGGGACTGTTCTGCTGCAGAGATTTTCTTCCCTCACATTCTCAAATAGCAAAACAAGCCCCCATCCCCACTTATAATTTAAGATTCTATTAAGATTTTAACTTTTATAAGAGGTAAAATGTAGAAGAGTGCATCTCGAGAGGTAAACAAGCTCTCCAACAATGCCACATGGCTTTGCAAAGGAGCCACTTCTGCAATTTTCAAACAATTATAAGCTTTAAATCCTGTGATCCACTTCTACTTGCATTATAATCCAATCAAATGTCATTATAATGCACTTTAAGACTACTCTACCCAATCTTAATTACATGCTCCAAAACTTTTGGAGTAAGACAACTAAACAGAGCAAGAAGGAGAAAACTTGATGATGTCCCACTAGAGTTCCTTCAAGTGTTCAGCTTTTTCATTTTGTAGAAAATGCTAATTCACATGAAGATTTTATTAGAAGCAAAGTTTGTTTGGCGAGCGAGTGGGTGACTCTCGGCAGTCCATTTTTATTTCCACGCCCATATTATGATTCTATAACACCCAATTAATGCTCCTTGGCCATTTCATTACGCTTCCAAAACTCAACTTACAAATAAATATATATTTTTTGGTTGAAGGTGGAAGATTTACATTGAATCAAGGTACAGCTAGATCTGCACCCCATTGCTTGACTATGAGGCAATATCATTGGGCACAGATATATAGCATCAGACTTCAATCCCTCTGCCAGTTCAAATGCAGCAAGTCTAACTTACTAGCGTGCCTCATTATAATTAGTCAAGGTATTTTTTGATGTTCGATTAATGTGTCAATGGAAACTCCAATCATAATCACGATCATCTCAATAGTTAATGATTTATGAAACTTAATTAACCACTAAATTATTCTCTGCGTACGACTTGTTGGATAGTATAAAGTGTATAACTAAAAAGTACAGACAGAAAATTGTAAATTTTGATTTTTTAATAGAAATTATACAATATTCTTGAATACCTCTACACAAATAGCATAAGTAAGCATTTGCATGAATTATGAGTATAATAAACTGAAAAAAATAAAAAGATATAAGTTAGAAAAAGTAATTAAAGATTTAATTATAAACAAATTGTGACCTAGAATTAGAGGATATAGTTTTTGAGGCATAAAAATGAGTTTTAAACAATTTTTAAAAATTGAACTGATTTAACCGGTTTAACAGTAAAAATTTTGAATCAGTTAACTTTTTAATTCGGTTTTCAACTTTTCAATTTGATTTAGTTTAATAATCTTTGTTATTAAAAACTAATCAGTTTGCTAATTAATCATTCAACTTTTATAAATTAATCAATTTTTATAAACTAAGACAAATCGATTATTATTTATTTAACAATCTCTTTTTTAATTAAACTTTAAATTTTTCGATACTTTTTTAATAATATTTCAAAATTTTTAATTTTATTCAATATTTAACCGATTTTAAGACGATTTTATATCAATTAAATCTTAAATCTCTTATCTTACATATTTAACCAAAATATGCAAAGTTGTTGATTCCCCTACATTATCTAGAATGAGGTTTCATATATTAGTTCCACGATTTTTGATATATTTTTATTTTATTATAAATATCAGAAAGGGCAAAAAAAAAAAAAAAAGAAGTGAAAGGCAATTTCCTCACTGATTTGCATTAGGCAAAGAAGATTCAAGCTGGAAAGTCATAATTCTGATCCTTCTTTAGTTGCAGTCCATGTGTTGGTCCAACACGCATGGGATAATATAAAATCAGAGAATTTCTTTGGAAAAGTCAGATTAATAAGTATGGTTATTGGTTAAAGAGGCAAGAGACGTTAATATGAATTAATTATGTATAGGAGGAATAAACACGAAGAGAGACAAGACAGCAATGAGTGGAACTGGGCACCAAATGACAAATGGATATATCAACTACTCCTTACACCATGTGAGATGGGTACCCTTTACTCTTTGTGTTTTTGACATTTGCTACCAAATCTAGAGAAGAGTGATGGAAAAGTTTTTCTCGGAAAGTTGAAAGGAAAATTCTTGACACCCATTTGACGCAAAGTGAAAAGATAACTAGAAAAAAGTAGTTTACTCCTTATAATATACTCTAGTTTGGCAGTTTAGGGAGTCTTATGTTCTAACAACAACCCAATGGCACGTACCACTATAGCATTTATTTATTTTATTCCTCCTTCAACGAATAGTAGGTGATGGATTTCTTCCACACTAGTTTATTGATGTAGTTCTCTCTTGTTCTTCTTTTGTGCCTTCGAGTCCACCAAAAAAACTCAAATCTTTTAAATTATATACTTGCCTCTTGATTGAAATCTTCAATCCATAGCATAATCATTATGTACAAGACGGAAATAATCACACTACTAAGTGGTTTATAGTTGTTAAAGTTTTACAGCAATCCCTTATGCAATTTGTCATTAAATAGCCGTCTTGTTACATGAAAAGTAGACATCAACTAACCTAATATTGAAAGGCTCATCGTCTTATTCTTTTCTTTTGTATCACAATAGAGTACTCTCTTCGTGCTAACCCTATACATATATATCATGTGAAAGACCCGGTCAGATTGTCATTTCCCAAGTGTTCATTGGAGACATGTCGCGAAAATTGCAAATCCATTCGATGGGACAGGAATATCGAATGATTTCGTCTCCTCAACTACAAAAATGTCGTATTACCACATATTCAAACTTTCAGATTTGTAAAACTGGCAAGGTTTCTCACTTAGTAATTTGACTGTCAAAATCTCGAATCAATTCTACATTCTATAAACATAAACAAGAAAATACTAGAAATAGCAGTTTCAGATTCTATACATGACTGCCTAAAACTGTTGAAGGATGCGAGTCGGCGAACGATTAAACGAATAAAGTAAAACGAGTGTGGTCTGGATTCATCGTCACGTCTTAGGGTGTTATTTTCTTTTTCTCCAAAAATTTATATCCTCAATTGTACACCGTCCAACTTGTTAATACGTTGTTGAAGCTGCCAAAGAATGTGGATATTGACAAAGTCGTAGAGTGGAGATCCAGAATATTATATCCTACCAGACCTTGGGGATCTATCCAAATGTCTATAATTCTACGGATCACACACAGTAGGAGTCTATAACAGACACAAGCACCACTACGCTCTAATAATCTATGCTCTACAGGCACATGTTCGCACTATATCTTCTTCACAAATGACCAAACCGTTCCACCAATTTTGCCTGTTGCCACTGACAAATTTTCATATATATATTTTCTTACGAAATCCCTCCCCTCTTAAAATCATGTTTAGATTTCTTTTGTTTTGAAATGTAGGAATCAAAGAACCAAAATTTCCTGCTAAAAGCATAGAATCCATGAAGCTAATCACTTCCAATTTCTAGAGTGTAAATTGGTCACAAAAGCCTCGTGTTTCAAGCTTGGGAAACAAGGAGAACAAGGCAAGTGGAACTGAGGAAGGGATGTCAATTAATGAACTATCCAACCAGAAAAAGGTAAAAAGATCAAAGAATGGAGGCAACATGAAACACCAAAATGCGTGGAAATCTAAGAATAGAAACCAGTAGTGTGAAACAAGCATGGAGGGCAAATAAGTGATTGCATGTTCTCAGCTGAATGCTCTTCTCTAGATACTGTCAGATCCCTATTTTATTTCTTGTTAAACAATGAACTTCATGTTTCAATGGTCAATAATCTACTCTAGTTTATCTATAGGACAAGGACCAAAAGCCACTGGAGAGATGGAAGTGTAGACGTATCAAGGTATAACTTTTTCAGAGTACAAAGTTACAAGGAAATCATTTTCTTCATTAAACAATTCCATTTTCCTGTCTCTCTCAATTGCCTCTGCAACTTTCTGCTTGTAAAAGCAACGGTTGTGATTGGAATCAGTAACTTAGCATGGAATCCATTGCCCCACCAGAATGCTAGACCAAATTTATTATATCTAGCTAAAAATGGAAAATGGGAAAGTAATAAGTAATAGAACTAAAAGATGTAACAGTTTTTCTGTTTTATATATGTTCTCCGAGATTAACTTCTCTCAACAACCAGAACAACCCTTCACTAGACACCATCCCCACTTCGTCCAAGTCCTTCACATGTGAGCTCCTTCTCCAAATGTAAAGTCTGGGTTTGAATCTTCATGTTCTTGTTTTTAAAGGGTCACTTTTGTTTTCCATTTTTGTCCCAAGATTATTGAACATTTTTCTTTTTTTTTTCCTCGCAATAACTTATTTTCTAAGGACGTTTCCATTACTGTAATGGGTATCTATATTTTTTCTG
Organism: Erythroxylum reticulatum; assembly: GCA_025504915.1. Taxonomy (NCBI): domain Eukaryota; kingdom Viridiplantae; phylum Streptophyta; class Magnoliopsida; order Malpighiales; family Erythroxylaceae; genus Erythroxylum; species Erythroxylum reticulatum. Next base: position 51,226,382 of record JANSVA010000218.1, on the reverse strand, counting down.
TTTTGGGTGCAAAATTGCGAAGTGTTGGTCTTTGAGCAGCAGCAGTTATTGGTTTTTTGCTTTCGTGGGCCAAAAGTTTGTCTTTCTTGTTTTTTTCCGATGTTATTATAGAGTTCCCAAAGATCTTATTGCTGAGTTGCTTGGATTTAGTTGCTGAATGAGAAGTCCTTGGTGTGAGATATCTCTGAGTTTTTTTTTTTTTCCTCCTATATATTTTTGGTTACCATAGAAGTGTTATATTGGTGATGAGAAGCCGGTAGATAAACCCAGACACTTGGAGTTACCATGATGGTTGGCGCTGCAAATAATGGCAGATTCAGGCATGCTTTTTCAGTTGTGAATAGCGAACAGGAAGTTGCTCCAAATAGTGCTCCGACGAGCATTGCTGGATCAGAGTATGGTGGCATCGAGTTTACAAGAGAAGATGTTTATGCGCTGTTAAATGAGAGGATGAAATACAAAAACAAGTATAATTACAAGGTAAGTTCCTTTTTTTTTTTTGGCTATGCTGAACAGATTCAAGTGAAATAGCTCTGAAATTGGTTGTTTTGGATATTGTAGGAGAGATGTGAAAATATGATGGATTACATTAAGAGGCTAAGGCTGTGTATCAGATGGTTTCAAGAGCTAGAAGGGAGTTACTTATTCGAGCAAGAGAAGTTGCAGAATGGGCTGGAATTCACCGAGAGTAAATGCTCTGAAATGGGTGTGTTGAATGTATTCTATCATATGATCTCATTTTTAACAGGGGTTTAACCATATTGTCATCAAGTAAATGCTGTATTTGATTACAGAGTTGATATTGAGAAACAAGGAGGAGGAATTGAACTTGATTATTGTGGAGTTGAGAAAGAGTCTTGCTTCTCTGGAGGAGAAACTCTCGAAGGAAGAAACAGAGAGGCTGGTGAGAGGAGAACAATGAGATACTGAGCATTGCTATAATTTTACTATTTTGGTTTGGTGACTGTCATTTCTGAAGATTTTTCTCTCTTTCAATTGATCCGTTCCTCTGCTTAACAACCAGGCGGCAATGGACTCTCTTGCAAGAGAAAAAGAGGCCAGAGTTAATATTGAGAAGTCCCAAACTTCCCTCGCAGAAGAGCTTGGAAAAGTTCGAGGAGAGCTTCAAAGTTCTAATCAAAGGGTAATTGCTAAAATATAGCCTCGGTTCACTAGAAATTCTGTTCCCACTTTTTCTGTTCGTTTTCCGCGTTAATTCTCATTATTGTTAGTGGTGACCTAACTTGTTTATTTGGGAAAATTCTGCAGATAACGTCAATTAATGATATGTACAAGCTGTTACAGGAGTACAATTCAAGCTTACAGACATACAACAGTAAACTTCAGACGGATCTTGATTCAGCTCATGAGACTGTTAAACGTGGAGAGAAAGAAAAAGCTGCCATAATGGAGAATCTGAGCAACTTAATGGGTCAGTACAATTCACTGCAAGATCAATACACCTCATGCAAAGTGAGTCTGTTTCCTTTTATTCTATCCCGCTCAATATACTTTTATGCAACGTTATATTTCATTTTTCTCTTTCGAGTTGTCCTTTTCTTCTTGGGTGGACCATCCTTTCTTGTATCTGTTTGCGACTTGCTCAGTGCAACATAGTAATAGCTATGGAGTGTTAAATATTGATTATGCTTGGATAGGAATGTTCTATTTTTGTTTGTTTCTGACCAATTACCTTTATGGGAGTTATATACCATGCCTGTGTTGGAAGACGTTGCTAATTTCTTTTAGTGAATAGTTTGTTGAATGTTTTCATGCTTATAATTTGTAGTTGCTTTTGGATCTTAAATGACTTCACACTTGTTTGTTGATGCACCTAGACAACAGGTACATCTTGTATTTGGTGCTCGTTGGACCTAGTTTTGTTTTTCATAAGAAAGAAGCCGGCACTATTGACCATTTTGTTTTTGGATTCTAGTGTTTGCTTGCAAGTAAACTGGACAAAGGAATCCCTGAAGACCTCAAGTCTAGTTCCCTCAAGTAGAAAAATTTAGGATAAATTTGAAATGGATGAAATATCTTCCCTTGAGTGAAGTCGTGCAAGGATGATAAGCATAAACTAAGCATGTATTTTCTATGAAGGACCATGGCCGGTATCAAGCAATGAGGTGGAGCAAAATGGTTCCAGTTCGATATGATCCAGGAGAATGAATTGCAAAGAATAATAATAGGGATACTTAAATCTTTTTTCTAGACATGTTTTACTAACTGGTGAGACAGATTTTCATTATATATACTATCCAGTCCATGAGTATGGACGAACGAAGTCCACTTATGCAAAATATATTTTTGGTCACCTAAGATAGTAAAAATGTTAGTACCTGTCACATTACTCTACTCCACAATGTGAAAGCTTCTTGCATGGCTCCAAGTCCGATGTGTAGATGCCAAATCTTTTACCAAATCAAGAAGGAAATCTGATCGTGTTTGTAGCAAATGGAACTCAATATGGAAGTATTAATCATCCAACGCATGTGAACAGGGAAGGAGATTTCCGGTCACTCTACATTCCATCTCTTAACTCTCAATGTTCTTCAGGAAGTTTTGCCCCGATGAAGAACTGAATTGTAGTCAAGTGATGAAATCTAAAAGTGACCCCGACATGTTCGTCCATTTATATATATATATATATGTGTATCCATCTAAGAAAGAATTCTTCTGTGGCTCTTAAACTTAGAAATGCTACGTCCATTTAATTAGGTTCACAGAAGGCTAAACCATGGACTTTAGAGCCTTCATGAAGACTTTAGGTTATTCAATAGGACTCAAAGAAAGTCTGAATCCAATGTATGCACCTTGTTATAAGTGATTTACCTGGAGTTGATATTATAGGAGGACAAGCTTTCCTCTCCAATGCCTTTGCCATTGATTTATTGCACGTAATCTGATGTCAGAAATTATTGATTGGTAACTCCATAGGAATCTCTGGACGATGTTGTGAAGCAGAAGGAGGCTTTACTGAATGAAGTTACATCTCTAAGGAGAGAGATGCAAGAGGTTAGAGATGACCGCGATAGACAGCAGTTAAAAATGCAAGCTTTAACAACTGAAGTAGCCAAATATGAACATCTAGCGGTAAAATCAAATGAACTAGAGGTAGATCTTTACTTTTGCGCGAAATTGTTCTATGATACAGTCCTTATGGCTAGTATTACAATTGCTAACGATCATGAATACTTTCACAGGCAAGATGTTTAACACAAGGTAACCAGTTAAGGGCAGTGCAAGACCAGTTAGAGGCAGCAGAGAATAAGTTGCGGGTATTGACATCATCAAGTTGGTTGATTATTTGCTACTATGTTTTAGTAGCTGATTCCATTTGCTGAATGATATTTAAATTATCTTAGGCATCTGATTTATCTGCATTCGAGACAAGAACCGAATTTGAAGCTCAAAAGAAGCTAATACGTGACTTACAAAGTCGCTTGGAAGATGCTGAACTTAAACTCGTTGAAGGAGAGAAGCTGCGGAAGAAGTTGCATAATACAATTCTGGTAAGGATTTGACGCTCCATTTTTGTTCTACTAAAAACATAATTTGGTGTTAACAGCTATGAACTTTATTATGTGTTACTTTTTACAAAAAAAAGCTATGAACTTTATTATGATACAGGAACTGAAAGGGAATATTCGTGTGTTCTGCCGTGTGCGGCCTTCGTTGCCTGATGATAGTCCTGCAGCCGAAGCCAAATTTATATCTTATCCTACTACAACAGAAGCTCTTGGGCGAGGCATCGACCTGATGCAAAATGGTAAACCTTCTGAAACCTTATTATTGAGTCCCAATCTTTTGGTAGGTAAATGGACTAGAATTTATCCTGTTCTGGCTAGATCTTGAAGTTGAAGTTCATAAACTAATCTCCTGCTCGTATTTTCTTCAGGGCAAAAATATTCTTTTACTTTTGACAAAGTTTTTGCCCCTGATGCATCACAAGAGAACGTTTTCACAGAAATTTCACAGCTTGTTCAAAGTGCTCTTGATGGTTACAAGGTAACTTATATGGTCGTCCAATTCCTTTTCTTGTAAATTTGGACACGTTGATTATGTTAGTGTCTAGTATTTGCGACATTACCAGTGCATTTGCACAAATACTGCAATCTTCTACTTGATTGCCTAGACAAATTATTTTCTTTGGTGGTTAAAGGTACCTTCATCTTTACCTAATTCATGTGGAAATTGCTTCAAAAGTATTATGTGATTCTTTTTTACTAATATCCGGTCATGATTATGCTCTTCTTCTCCTTCAGGTTTGCATTTTTGCCTATGGACAAACAGGGTCTGGTAAAACTTACACTATGATGGGAAAACCAGGTTATCAAGATGAAAAAGGGTTGATACCGCGGTCATTAGAACAAATATTTCAAACTAGGCAGTCTCTTCAACTGCAGGGCTGGAAGTATGAAATGCAGGTGAGCATGTTGGAATACATGAAACTTGGTCCTTTATGTCATGGTTTAACATTTTACTTCAACAAGCAATATAGGTGTCCATGCTGGAAATTTACAATGAGACAATTCGGGATCTGTTATCAACAAACCGAGATCCAATAAGAACAGAAAATGGAAGTAGTGGGAAGCAATATGCAATAAAGCATGATGCAAACGGAAACACACACGTCTCTGATCTTACTGTTGTGGATGTTCACAGTACTAGGGAGGTTTCATATCTTTTGGATCGGGCTGCTCTCAGTAGGTAAATATTTTAGATGTAGAATTCTTACAAGCCTGTTGGAGTTAGTTACATATTCTAGGTAAGCTTTGTATCTTTAAGAAGAAGTGTCTTGAACACGATTTTAGACTTGCTACAAAAGAGTATTTTGCTTGCTTTTTAGATCCATACTTGTCTTATTCTTTGATTCTGATACAAAGCTCACTTTCTGATGATTGCTGTTTTTGAGAGGAAACAGATGGAGAACTTTCACATTCATTTCAAAAAATTAGAACAGCTAATTGTTTGAGAATTACACATACACTGCATTGCAAATGTCCTTCAACTTTGATAATTCAAGATGAAGGACCTTTAATCCACAATTTTCTTTCTTGTAGGTCTGTGGGAAAGACCCAGATGAATGAGCAGTCGTCAAGAAGTCATTTTGTTTTCACCTTAAGAATATCTGGTATTAATGAGGTAATGTTGCTTGTGTTTCCTATGATCTTTTCAGGATTGTTGCTACTACTTCTCTTAAAGCTGAATGTTTCTCTGCTGTCCATTAGAGCACTGATCAACAGCTTCAAGGTGTCTTGAATCTTATTGATCTTGCGGGGAGTGAGCGTCTCTCAAAGAGTGGCTCAACTGGGGAGCGATTGAAGGAAACACAAGTATGCTATGAATATCGCAATAAAAAATTGATTTTTCTTGTGTCTTATGCATCATTTGCTTTTTTCTTAGTTCAGTTCTCATTTCTACTTCAGGCAATCAACAAGAGTTTGTCTTCTTTGAGTGATGTCATCTTTGCATTGGCTAAGAAGGAGGACCATGTACCATTCAGAAATTCAAAGCTTACTTATCTTCTTCAGGTAATCCCTTGTAAACATGAACAAGCTAGGTTCACAAGATTGTCACTTTTGCATTTCTCCTGTTATTCTTTCCTCCTGTTTTGATTGTGTTAATATGTTAATGTTGTATTTCACTGATTGTGGCTCAGCCTTGTCTTGGAGGGGACTCGAAGACACTGATGTTTGTAAATATCTCTCCTGAAGTCTCATCTTCAGGTGAGTCGCTATGCTCGCTGCGTTTTGCATCGAGGGTTAATGCTTGTGAGATTGGGACTCCTCGACGTCAGACCTACGTGCGATCTTCAGAATCTCGCTTGAGTTTAGGCTGATATTAGTAAATTGATCGCAGCATTCTTATTTCAGGGTATTATCTGTCTCTATGACAGTGTTGATAAACTGAAAATGTCAAGAGTGATCCTAACATGCGCTTATTACAAATTGTATAGAGAAGAATCCTATCTTCTATATTTGTTAACATTGTACTATCTTCATCTTATGAGAATGAATCGAGACGAGAATTACTTCATTCATTTAATTGATTGCAGTAAGACGTCTATCTTATTTGTCACTGTAAAAACCATGTCCTAAATTTGAAGCCCGAGTTTATGCATTAATTTGAAATACCCTGCAATAAGTCTTCTATCTGAGGATTTTTCCAAAAAAAAAAGAAGTTTCTATCTGAGGAGGACGGAGATAGTGCATGGTAATAATGAACAAGAGTTACCGGGACGCACATTGATTTCGTAGTCGCTGAACTGATCTTCATGTATAAAGCACACTCTTCAAATCTACGCGAATCTGTTCATGACTTCGTAGAGAAGAGGTTTGGTTTCCTGATAGTAGTATGATTCTGTCTGAGCAAAGTTTTTCCTCTTTGCAGCATCTTCAAGCTGCAATGTAGAAGATATCCATGGTTAAGTCCATGCTTATTTAAAGAAAGTTAACATCAGCTATATATATAGCTTGGAATGATGGATATACCTTCTCAATAATGTCAAAAAATCTGGTAGCCAAATCAATGAGAGGCTGCTTATCACTAACCGAAGCTGCAGAGATAACTTTATCAAAATCGTAGTACATGCAGGTGCACTTGAGTCTCAGATACTTCCTAACATAGTTCAATGTGTCTGGTCCTACCAAATCTTCCATTGCCAAAAGATCAAAGGCGTATTTCTTTAACCTGTACATGCTTCCTTTGACTCCAATATCCGGCATGAACAGTCCCACCTTCAGGAAGGATCGAGTCCCTGTCGTCTGATTTGCAAGCACTTCTGCAAGTAATAGACAGACAGCAAGTTCCCCTTAAACACACAATACCAGCAAAAAAATGGCTGCCCATAGCTTATTCGAAAGCTTACTATTTTCCACAGAAGGTACGGGTAAAGGGTAATCGAGCCACAAGCCATTATCCTCAGCGAGAGACACTCCATGAAAGGACCCTCCAAACAGTGCCACCGAGGCGATGCCTAATACCAGTCGTCTGGTAGGTAGTAATGCATGTCCTTGAATGTCTTCTGACTTGTTGCCTAACGATCCAATTATTTGAGCTCTCTTTCGAGTGTTTCTCAGATGAGTAAGCTTTGGCATGACTTGGAAAGTCTCAGCTACGTTATTTAAGATCGTCAAGTGAGCCATTACAGAGAAGTTGAGGGAAAGAGTAAGAATAAGGCAGCTAAAAGAATCAGCCATCTGTTATATCCGTTTGAGAAAGAGCAGTCTCCTATGCGCCACCAAAAGGATATCCTTACTGAGGACAAAATCGACAATTTGTCCTAAATGTTAGAATTTCAAGTCCATATCAGGTTTTTAAAAAAAAGTTTCATCTCCCAGCTGGTATTGGAAGCTAGTCGGTATGATTCTGTAAGAGCAAAGTGCCAATTGTGTTTGAAGGAAGGAAAGGTGAAGCTTGTAATGCCTTTTAAGTTACATCCACGAGAAAGACTTCCCCTTTTTCCTGTCTTTGCAATTTAGGAAGACTACAGGTTACATGTTAACAAACCCCTGATATTTTCTAATGGGTCTTTGGAATATTGCTAAGGAAAAGAAAAATGCGAGCAACAGTATTCAATTTAAAGGTCTAGCATTTGAGGCTGAAGTTGCATGATTATCCAAAACATGTTAAATGAGTGGACATGCACAAGTGATGAAATCTGGAGTTGTCAAAGTAGAATCCGAACAATCATGGGATATCACCAACTGCTCGTATGGTTGCTGTTTCTGGTTTTTAGAGACAGAACAGAACAGAAATTTGGAGATAGAACGAAACAAAAACTGGAGACAGTAAACTGATTAATTGTGGTAGACAGAACAAAAAAAACTGTCTCCATCTCGAGGACAGAAGTGTTTGGTTGCAGTAGACAGAACGAAAAAATTGTTCCAATGACGAAAATACCCATTGTCCTTTATATGATTAGAAATATATAATTCATTGATAATTTTATTACGAATGATTTGTATTAGTTAAAAAATTAACTAATAATAATAATAACAATTTCAAATTAAGATCGAATAATAACAATAATAATAATAATAACAAAATTAATAACATTAATAAATAAGTTCAAAATTTATAATAATAATAAATTTGAATTATAATAAATACAAATTATATAATAATAATAATAATAATAATAATAATAATAAATACAAAATGATGCTTAATAATAATAATAATACACCTACACCTATTACTACTACTACTAATAATAAGAAGAAGAAGAAGAAGGAGAAATTTATAATAATAATAATAAAACCAAACAAAATGTATGATAACAACAATAATAATAATAACAATATGTAATACCAAATTAATAGTAATAATAATCATAATAATAATAAATACCTATAATAATAATGATGATGATGATGATGATGATAA
>JANSVA010000218.1:51201708-51211709 GCA_025504915.1 Erythroxylum reticulatum | reverse complement strand
TATTACATATAATGGACTTACATATTCTGTAATTGTGTATGTTGAAAACTTGAATTGTTAATTATGACTTATTGCTGAATTATGTTAGACAAAATTGGATTGTTTTGGATGAAATTGAATTGTGTATGATTTTTATATATGTCTTCATTTATTGTTACAGATTAATGGAAGGAAGTTTAGGTACCCCTGATCAAACAACTTCAAAAAGATATAATGATCCAGTTTGGGCTCATTTTGCATTGGTCCCGGGTATAAAGAACCATACAATTTGCTTATTTTGTAACAAACATTTGAAAGATGGAGGAATCACCCGATTGAAGAAGCATTTAGCTAGTGTTAAAGGAGATATAGAACCTTGTTAGAAAGTAAGTTATAATGTGAAGTAACTAATGAAAATATTACTTAAAAAATATTAACATGAGAAAGATAAAAGGGAAAGGTTTAATTATGAAATTGGTAGTGGAAGTTTGTTTGCTAGTTTTCATGGTGATTGTGAAAATGTTGAAGGTGGTAGTGGCAGTGGTAGTGGCAATGGTAGTGTTCCATCTCGGGCCTAGGAAGAAGTGAATGTTACACTTGGATTTGATGAAAGGAAAAGAAAAATACAGGTGAGTAGTTTTTTTGCACCACGAACAACTCCTGCAACCCAACCTTCAATTCGCAATATAATGTAATCAAGAGATGCAACTCATAATGTCGATATTACAGTAGCTAGATGGTAGTATGATACAGGTTCATCATTGAATGCTTCTCAATCTTATTATTATTAACCTATGGTAGATGCAATAACCTCTTATAGTCTGATATACAAAACTCCTTTGATTAATGACTTAAGAGACAAACTTTTGAATTGTTCAGTTACTAAAATTAAAAGTTGTTTTGTTGAAAGAAGAGTGAATTAGATTACTTTTGGGGGTTCAATTATATATGATGGTTAGACAAATAAAAAACAAGAGCTTATTATTAGTTTTTTTGTTTTATTATGCAAATGGCTTAATGTTTTTGAAGTCTATTGATGCATCTAGCCTTATTAGAAACATTTATATTTTATTTGAGATATTTGATGAAGATGTGAATGAAATGAGGCTAGAAAACATTGCTCAATTCATTATGGACAATGATTTCGCTTATAAAGTGGTAGGAAGAAGGTTACATAATAGTTATAATTCTTTTTTTGGACTTCTTGTGTTGCACATTGCATTGACCTAATGTTGGAGAATATAGCGGATCCCAAGTATTTTCCTATTATTGTTGAGGCTATGTAGAAAGCTAAAAAAAGTGATTAAGTTCATCTATAATTGTGCTTGGGTGTTAAATTTAATGAGAAAGGAATTTACCAATGGTAGGAATTTGTGTCGTTATGGTGTAACAAGATTTGTAATGAATTTCTTCTCACTTCAATGTTTTGTTTCGATAAAGAAAGAGTTAAGACAAATGCTTACAAGTGATAAGTGAGTTGCATCTCAGTACGCTAAGTATAATGTTGAATTAGAGGTTTCTAGCATTATACTAAAAGATAGAGAATTTTAGTCTCAATGTCAATTTGTTATATGAGTTTATGAGCCTTTGATGAGGGTGCTTCGATTGGCTGATAATAAAAAAAGCCAACAATGAGTCATTTTTTTGGATGTTATGGAAATGGCGAAGGAAGCAATCAAGGCCAATATGAAACGTAGGCCTTATTTGTATACACTGTATCATGCAATCATCAATGAGAGATGAAAAAGACAATTTTCTTCTCCGTTGTGTGCAGTTGGGACGCTTTTGAATCCCAGTGTATATTTCAGACCAGGTTTTACAAAGAAAGTTAAAGTTAGTAAAGGAATGCTATTCACTATTACAACAATTGTTGGTCATTAAATGATGTAAGATCTCTTAACATCGCAAATTGAGCTTTATAAGCAGTCTTTTGGAGATTTTGGATTACCGATTGTTATTCGACAAAGAGAAAAACTTTCTCCAGGTATTAGTTGTTTCCCTTTTCTTATTTCTGGAGATTTTGGATTACTAATTGCTATTCGACAAGAAAAAACTTTCTCCAGATATTAGTTGTTTCCTTTTTCTTATTTGTTGAAAATTAATTGTCACTTTATTTTGTTTGTAATGCTTCTTTTATTATCTTACAACTTACAGATTCTTGGTAGAATCAATTCAGAAGTAGTGTTCTAAAATTGTAACGGTTTGTAATTTGAATTTTAAGTTAATATGTAAGTGCAACAGGCTGTGAACGGAGCTGGAACACATTTGAATTCATCCATTCTAAGAAAAGGAATGTATTGAAGCATAAAAGATTGAATGACTTGGTATTCGTTCGTTACAATTTAAACTTTAGGAAAGATATGCTATTATCATTATTAATTTTGATGGATTTTCTTATAATTTTCTAATAATTAAATTTTATCGTTTACTAGGAGTATTAATAGCACAAGTAGTTCAACAAATCCAATTTCTATTGATAATATCGATCTTTTGGCATATTGGATTTTTAAGAACTAGATTTGATATATGTGAATGACTTAAAAGATAATTTTGGTTGGGAAAACATTAACATGTCATTTGGTGCATTGAATTTGAATGATGATGATGACGAGACTTTTCTCAATGATGAGGATTTTGTATCAAATGATAACTGAGGTTAGTGTAGTTATAACGAATATCCTCCCGTAGGTGATTAAATAAAGGTCCAGGTTTTATTTTTCCTCTTCTTTTAATTTTACTTATAGTTAATGTTTATGTTAAATTATATATATGTAATGTAATTGTAAATGTTTTTGTTATAGGTTTCACTTCTACTTGGTTAGTTCCCTATCAAGAACTTTTGTCATAAATTGTAATAGTTTGAGAGTTGAGGATATTTATTATTCTTTTTACTGAATGTTTTGATGTAAATATTATTTATTTTATGATTGAAATTGTAATATTTTAAATACTTTGTATCGTTCTTAATTTTATATTTATATGATGATAATCGTCTTTTTTATATTAATTGTGGTTATATATATGTAAAATATCTGCAAATAATAATTTTTCATATTAATTATGATGATTATTTATTATTATGATTTTTTGAAACAAGGTTTACGATTATTATCTATTATTATGATTTTTGAAAACAAGGTTGATATAAACTTATAAACTATACAGTACAACTATATAATATGATGGTGAACTATTTTGCAATTTCTAAAAAATTTAGGGACTATTTCATAAATTTAAAAAATTATTTGAAACGATACTTAGTATAAACGGGTGCCGATACAATATCGTACTAGAACCTAATTTGGTACGGTATTTGCAACATTGTATGTTACATATAGATTAAAAAATTTAGATAAGTATTACAAAATTGATTAAAGTTTTTTTTTTAATAATCAACCCTAAAGTTTAAAGTAAACATTTTTACAACGTTAACGTCTCATATGAATGTTCCAAAACATTAGATTTGACATATATTTTGATGAAGATATTAAGGTTAAAATATGCTTTTTACTTACAAGTATCGTGAGACCCATATGATAATAAAATTGTGACTTATTAATAATGACGTGATACACAGCTTACTAAGTTAAGAGGTCTGTTACTTTAGGATTTAATTTTATTTTTCCTTATTTATCTTATGAAATTCAAATTTACATGCCCAAGCCAATTTGACTAAGAGAAAACATATAAAGCTTCTTTAGTCATTCAACATTTAGATATGAAGCTATAAACATCATGTAATTTACTCATTATTGATTTTTTTAAAAAACTACTTAGAAATCAGGACATTTCAAAGTATGTTTTCTCTTAAAATTTTGATGAGTAAGAGAGAGATGGAGCATTCTAAATTTTATAGAGTTGAGTAAATCTATTTAAGATAAAAATCCTTTGAATGTTAGGTATGGGAACTTTGAATAAGCATTCCACAAAAAAATTGACGCTGAAATTCCTAATAATAAGATATCTAAAAGGATTTAGGTTTCTGACAAATCAAGCCAAAACTTTACACATTGGATCATCGGCCACCCATCCAATACGATCCTGTTGAAATTTGAACTTTGGACTAAGAGATGCAAAAGAAGGAAACCAATTCATTGCATTGTCTCTTCCCCCTTTCCAAAGACAAGATCATACTGTAATTTGAATTGTAAAGGAGGTCATGTCCCTTTACATAGGTTTTTCAATGACTGATTGGAGTTCTTTGTCATAGTCTTTGGCAGAGATTCTAAAACACCCTTATCTTAAGGTAGGTATCTTGGCGGAGCATAACTCTTAAGTCTCGGAATAGTTAGAATCTTATCAGGGCGGTTTTATTATCAAATCAAAGAGGCTACTGCTATTGCGCATGGTTCAGAATAAATAAAGTTAGATGGAAAGTTTTGAGAGAGGGGATTGTGGGGGTGATCATGGAATTGCATTGCCTTCCTCGGCTATTTTAAAGATAATTGAGTTAAATTAATAAATACGCATCGTTCTCTTTTTTGTTTGCTTATCGTATTTTAATGTATGACAGAGGGATAAAAGGGAAGGGAGAAATCAAGATGCCCTTTGTCAATAAGCCATGGCCCTCTAAATACATGTTGTATGATATGACATAAAGTTTTGTCTAATTTAAATTCAAATATTCGGTGTGAGTAATATTGATGTGCTTCTTATTTTATCAAAATTACAGCTAAAAAATTCAACCAATCGTTTTTGCAAATTTTCTCCATAAATTGACAATTTTTTATAAATTAATTCATTATTATTTAACAAATAATTTTTCAAATTTTTTTATTTTTATGTAATTTTATAAAAATATAATATTAATTTAAGTTTTTAAAATTTTATTTTATCAATTTAACTTTTAGTCATAGATCATGACTATTATATTATAATTACGAGTTCTTTTCTAATCTAAATTATGCTGATAAAATTGAAAATATGGCACAGGTTAATCTCACGTGGCAGTGACTTTTCCCCAACACAAAGACTCTCACACACCGACAAATCCACCGCTGCCGCCTGACATCCGCCACTCGGGATCCAGTGCATTTCCCCATATAAACCTCTCACGTGCCATCGCCCTATCTTCGCACGTGCCACCTCTCGCATTCCTCTTCCCCGTTTTCTCTACACTCATCAACAAAATAGTAGCTTTCACATTTGTTTCTCACAATTCTCCCTTCACTCCTAGATTGGATCCAGAAGCTCCTGCTGCGCGGAGGAGAAGCTTGCTTCTGCTCGTGACGGTTGACGTGGCAGCATCGTCGGCTATGGAGGCGATACTGGCACGAGCCTTAGAGTACACGCTCAAGTACTGGCTTAAGTCATTCTCTAGAGATCAGCTCAAACTCCAAGGCCGCACCGTTCAACTTTCCAATTTAGGTAGGTTTTGCGAATCGAAAACTTTTGAGCATTGATCGATGTGAGGTTAATTTTGTTGGCCTGGCCTTTTGCTGTTTAGAGTTAAATGGAGACGCTTTGCACGCCAGCATGGGATTGCCGCCGGCGTTGAATGTCACCAAGGCGAAAGTCGGCAAATTTGAGATAATTGTTAGTATTTTCTCATGTTTGTCACTGTCCTATTCAAGTTGAGTTTTACCATTGTGTTATAATTGTTTGTTGATCTGCTTGCATTCATGTTGTTGCCATTGGCTGACGATTTTCGTCTCACATTGCGGATTGCAATCCTAGTTTCGGTCAAAAAATTGCAATTGATAAACCACATCAATCTGCAGCAATTGTACCAATATGACTGTAATTGTGGCAATAACCTGCAACAATCTTCCTTGCACTCTGCAATTAGAAATCTTGTATTGTTATTACATTCTTTTGAATGCTTAAATGGTCTCCTCATGCTTTTGCATATTTTCTGAGATTGAAAGTGAATTCTTGCTGCTAATTCAGTTTGATTGCTATGTTTCTACTTCTTCGGTTTGTGGACCTTCAGCTTCCCTATGTGAGTAATGTGCAAATAGAACCTATTATTGTGCAAATTGATCGGCTTGATATAGTGTTGGAGGAGAATCCAGACGAATTGTGTGGTAGCCCAACAGGGTAAGAAACCTTCAAAATTGATTATTGAATCACGACTAGTTTATTGATACTCTGAGTTTATGTAATGATTTATTTTGTCTTCATGCAGCACCCAGTCATCTACTGTCTCAAATAAAAGTAGCGGCTATGGATTTGCTGATAAGGTCCGGTGCTGTCTTTAATGAAGTTGTTTTTGTTTTCTGTTATTCTTTAGTCAACGACGACGGACCGTATCTTAGAACGTGATCCTATCCTTAATCCTAACATATATAATATTAAAAAAACATAAAAACGTATTTACACAAGTTCATAAAAATGCTATCATGGCCATAAAGATTGTAACTGGGGATGAGTTGCATGTATCATCTAGGAAGTAGCCCCTTAAAATTATGCTCACCTATTTCCCAAACATTAACTGTGCTGCTCAAGCATGAATAACTATAAGCTGATGGAAAGAAACAATTTAGAAGAATATTGACAATGAATTTAGTTATTAGGTCCCAAACTCACCATTTGGTTTGGAATTTAAGGAATACATTTATTGTTAACCATGTCATGGTTTTAGATTTACGCTAATATGGGTTGATGTGGAAGTATATATGCGGCCATACCAACTAAATATTGGTTTTCTAGTATTTATCTTCTGCTTGATTTCTTAAAAAAGAGACCTAGTTATTGAACCTGAAACTTCTTTTAACTATTACCAGATTGCAGATGGCATGACCATTCAGGTTAGAACTGTTAATCTTCTGCTTGAAACACGTGGGGGTGCTCGACGTAAGGGAGGCGCTGCTTGGTACGTTCTAGCTGTCTTCATCTTTAATGTTCTCCATGACTCTTTTTGCCGTCTGTTAATCAATCTATGTTTATTCTGAACTCCCTCTTCTTTTCTGTGCAATAGTTGTTTACTTACAAATCTGAACTTTTGTGAATGACAACAATCAACATACGGCATACCAAAATTTATAAATGGGCCTAAAATAATAAACTTAAATGGAAAAGTATTCTTTATCTCACGTTGACAAACAACTATTTAGTGTTTTTCTTCCATCTTAGGGCATCACCGATGGCATCAGTTACCATACGGAACCTTGTACTGTATACTACCAATGAAAATTGGGAGGTAGTTTTTCCATCCAGTGCTTTTATGTTTTCTTGATTCCTTTCTTTTTTACTTATGTGGACAGTTTTATCTTGTAGGTTGTAAATTTGAAGGAAGCACGTGATTTCTCCAACGAAAAAAAATTCATCTATGTGTTCAGAGTAATAATAAAAACTCTTTATCATTCATATCTGAAAATAATAAAAAATCTTTATCATTCATACCTGAAAATAACTTTTTTATGTAATGGATATTATTCTGTTGTTATAGGCAAGACTGAGAATATAGTTTCTTTTTTACATCCAACTGTCTCTTCTGGGGTGGCAAGTTGGATGCTTTATGGAAACTACTGCTGATGATAAATTTAACTTTGCAGAAACTCGAATGGGAGTCGCTATCTATTGATCTCTTGCCACATCCTGACATGTTTGCTGATGCCAGTCTAGCACGTTCTCAGGAAGGATTAACTCAGAGAGATGATGATGGTGCCAAGCGAGTTTTCTTTGGGGGAGAGCGTTTTCTAGAGGGAATATCTGGAGAGGCTTATGTAATCCATATAATCCATCTTAAGAAAATTCTTGATGAGTTTGGTATTGGAGCAATTCTAGTGGGCCTTAGCCAATGTCTTTATGCTAAGGCTCTAATCTATCACTTTTTTTTTTCTCTCAGATCACAATGCAGAGGACTGAACTTAACAATCCACTTGGGCTTGAGGTTCAATTACATATTACTGAAGCTGTCTGTCCAGCTTTAAGTGAACCAGGTATAAGCATCAAATGCTCAATCACATTTGTTTTGCTTGCTGCAACATTACTTCTAATAGTTGAGATATCCTTGCGTGGGCAGGTCTTCGTGCTTTTCTCCGCTTCTTGACAGGATTATATGTGTGCCTAAACAGAGACGTGGATCTAAAGTCTCAGCAGGTATTAAATAGCAACAGTTAACAATTTTAAGTTTTGTTAGCCTTTAGCATTCTGTTGTTAGCTTGCTATGTGAATCTGAATTAAGTTTGGTGTGTCTGAATGCTTGCAGCGATCTAGTGAAGCAGCAGGACGCTCTCTAGTCTCTATTGTTGTGGACCACATTTTTCTACGCATTAAAGATACTGGTTTGTTTTTTAATTCCTTTTGAAGATCTCCTTAAGTCTGTGTGAGTTAGAAAATTACTGTTCTCTGCACCATTACTGTGTTTGTCTTGATTTCATTTCTCTCATTATGTTAGAATAATAGTCGTGAACCTTAGCCAACAACTTAAGGGTTTGATTGGATTTTGATACTACATATGACTGGGTGGTCATGTGTCCAGGCCACACTGAGCTCCTTTATGGTAGATTTCTTATTTTTTTTGTGATTTGTTCACACTTCATGTTAAGGGCACATGAATGTTTTCTTCATTGAATGGAATTAAAACTTCGTGGTTTCCCTCTTTAATTTATAGTGGATTCCTTCAAACTCATTTGTGTATATTATCCAAAATGCGTGTTCATCTACCTCTAAGACATTGCATTGGTTGCATGCTGTCCTACATGGGACTGTAAATTAGTGTGAATGAGGGTATGCATATGTATAAGACTAGAACATCTTCTACATGTCTCTTTTTCCATGCAGAGTTCCAGCTTGAACTCCTGATGCAGTCTCTCCACTTTTCTCGGGTAAAGCTTCACAACCTTTTACATTTTGTAAAATTTTGTTACTTTGCTAGTCCAATTTTTGTGGGCAAGGATCTGTTCTGTCTTGGGGCAAACTTAACAAACAATTGTGAGCTACTGATCTGCGGTTTGTCATTCCTGACAAAGTTAATATGCCTTCATCTAGTTAAATAATTTAACTTCCTTGTCCCATAATTTTGCTGACGAGAATTTTGTACATCTTAAATGACCATGTAGATAGCTGGATCTGTTTTAATCTTTTCTTATGGTTCCTTGGTTTGGAATGTTGAAAACAGTCTAGTATGAAGATAAGGAAGATATAGTGAGCTGTTTGAGCAACTAATGTCAACCACTCTTCTATGCACCGAAGGAAAAAAAAGGGAAAAAAGGAAAAGTCTCCATACTTTGATATTTGAAGTAGTTCCAAAGGCACTTAGATGGTCAGATTCGATGTGAAAAATAATTGTGGCATGAACATGAGCAAATTTGTCCTGAATTTTACTAATGGTTGCTTTACATGCTACATTTATTTGTAATATCTAGGTTTGCTCTTTTGCATTTCTGCTGTTAGAAGTTCTGATAGCCAAGATTTTTTGTCTGTCTTTGCTATATGCCAGTCTCTGCTACTGATTTGTGACGCATAATTTTTCGTCAATGGTCTCATTCTGTGATTTACCTTCCAGGCTGCAGTTTGTGATGGAGAAATTGCCAATAACTTGACTAAGGTTATGATTGGTGGATTGTTCCTGAGGTAATTTAGGTCTAGTTTCCTAGATTGTTGTTCTGTAGATTTAAGTTAAGTTGGACTTGCTGCATGTAAGAGTTTTTAATTTTTTCTTGCATGAAGGACTAGCATTTATACATGTAGCACTCCTTGGCTTGGGTTTTACTTTTATTTTTTTGTTGTGGTTTTCAATTTTCGTTTTCTGTTTTTGTTTTTCTTTCAAATAAAAACAAATACTTGTTTGATTGTTAATGTCAATGTAGTTATATTTTATCACTGATAATAATTATGTTTTCGATAAAACTTAAAGATAATTTAATTTTAATTAAATAAATTTATTTTAATCTCTTATATAATATTTATTAACAAATTATTAATAAAATTATTTTATTTATAAACAAGAATTTTAAAATTATCTTCTTTAAATATTAATATTTAAAAAATATATTTTAGTTATTAAATCAAATGTTATTTGAAATTTATATATTTTGAAGATATTTTACATTTAATTATTTTTACTAATAATTATT
>JANSVA010000218.1:51178851-51200437 GCA_025504915.1 Erythroxylum reticulatum | reverse complement strand
TTATTTAATTTAATTAAAAATTTAATAAAATTATTAATTAAAATTAAATTATTCATAATTCTTATTAATAATTAATTTTAATTAATTAAATATATAATATTAAATTAAATTATTCTTAATTTTTGTTAAAAATTAATATATTAATAATTAAATAATATATATTTAGTTAATAGTAAATCAAATTATGAAAAAAAAGTCACTTTTTATGGTTTTCATAATTTTTTAAAACTGGAAGAAACCAAAATTACAAACAGAAACCAAAAATTCAAACAAACATATTTGTTTATTGAATTTGAAAACAAAAACAGAAAATCAAAAATAAAAATGGAAACAAATAGGACCTTAGCTTTTATTAATTTGAAATTTTAGTAGGTGGTAATCTTTAAACTTTGACCGTTTGGTTGCCATTCTACTTTGTAATTTGATTGGTTTAATTCAAAGGAGAAGGAATTATGTAGCTGATATCATTTAATTCGGATTATGAGTTAAGTGTGACCTGTTTCTGTTAGCACATATAACATTTGGGTCTAAGTTCCGTTTCTTGCTTAAGAATTCTGTTGCATATCTTTACTAATGATAGATGTATATCTGATCTAGACCACTAGCATATGAAATTTAAGGGATCAGAAACTGGAGAAAACTGGTTGTGTTTTGAAGTGGAAATGAAACAGGGGAGGTGTTAAGGCACCATACCAAGCTGTACCAGGAGCATGTGTCTTAATATACTTCAGAAGAAGGATTACCAACAAAAATTGCAATGAACATGGAGAAAATTGGAATTGCAATGCACTTGAGGTTGAATGGGATAGTTTGTATAAGAAAACCTGATTCCTTTGTTGTAGTTGCTAAACTGATGTGTAGGAGCATCTTGGATTACCCAGTATGCGCCTAACTCATTATTGTATGGAGATGTTGCATACAGCTTGGGAATCTCATTTAATACATACGCTGAGAGATAGTAAATTTGCCAGACTTATGTTTGGTGGGTTTATGTTCTCAAAAAATTGTAGATTGTTCCTCCAGTGGATTTATGATTTTTCTTTTGTATATAGAAGCTAGTGGTGTTTAAATTTGTGGGGCTTGTGAGCTGTGCTGTAACTAGTGTTTAATTCTATTTTGGCCAGTGATTTAGTATTCCTAATTAATACCCTCCCTACCCCCTTATCCTTTCTTCAAGTTTTATGCAATTGGCCATACAGATATCATCTCAAACTTCTTTATTTCATGTAGAGGTTTAGCTTAAATTAGGGGGACTTGCCTAACAACATACTGTTCTCAATTCTCTTCTATGCAGCCCTGGTCTTCAAGGGCATGTTGGCAAAACTGTACGCTATTACACTTTATAGTCCCTCAAATAGCTTTTAACAAAATCTCTTCCCTTTAACTATATTTATGATATGGTAGGAAAGTTTCTAATTGGTTATTGGAAATGCATATTTATATATGTTATATTGAGGTGATGCTCAAGTTTGGGTAGTATTTTGAATAGGCTTGATTATACTTTACCTACTTGTGTATCAGATTAATTTGTTATGAATTCATGTAATTCATATGAATGTAGGGATACCTTCTCACGCCCTCCATGCACTTTGATTCAGCCATCCATGCAGGCTGATGTGGAAAATCTTGTTCAACCTCCAGATTTTGGTAGTATAACTCTCTTGGTTTTGAGCAGTTCTAATTTTATCAGTTCGTACTTTTAGGATGTATTAGATGTCGGCAATGTTGATCCCAATTGTTAATTGCTTTTACAGCTAAGAATTTCTGTCCTCCAATATATCCCTTGGAAGAACTACGGTGGCAGTCAACGGCAGATGTTCCTTTGATATGCCTACATTCTCTTCAGGTCATGCCATCCCCGGCCCCACCGTCTTTTGCTTCAAAAACAGTTATTGCTTGTCAGCCTCTTATGGTAGGAATTAATGATCTGAGTTTATGAGCTTTTTTATCAGGAATGCTATTCATGTTTTTTTGTAACCATTTTCCCTTGCCTTTTCAGATTCACCTTCAAGAAGAATCATGTTTGAGGATATCATCGTTCTTAGCTGATGGTATTGTTGTCAATCCTGGGGATGTTTTACCAGATTCTTCCATAAATTCAATGACCCTCAACCTTAAGGAGTTGGATGTCAGTATTCCTTTGGATGTGGGTGCATCAAGCAATCAAGCTGACAGCAGGAACTCTATGGTTGATAGTTCCTTCACTGGAGCAAAGCTTCACCTTGAAAATTTGTCCTTCTCAGAGTCCCCTTCATTGAGACCCAAGTTACTCAATTTGGAAAAAGATCCCGCTTGTTTCTGTCTTTGGGAGGGCCAACCAATTGATGCTAGCCAGAAGAAATGGATTGCAACAGCATCATTGATTAGTTTATCTCTGGAGACACGTTCTAATTTAACAGGTTCACTAAATTCTTGTGGTTTGACTTTGGGCTCGTGGAGATGCGTTGAACTGAAGCATTCTTCTATTGAGGTAGCTATGGTTTCATCTGATGGAAGGCCATTGTCTGCTATCCCTCCTCCTGGTGGTGTTGTTAGGGTTGGGATAGCTTGTGAACAATACTTGTCAAATTCTTCTGTTGAGCAGCTATTTTTCGTTCTAGACCTATACACGTACTTTGGAAGAGTTGGTGAAAAGATTGCATCTGTTGGCAAAAATAGAAGACTGAATGCAAATAGGAATGAGTGTTCTAGTGGTAGGCTAATGGATAAGGTTCCCTGTGATACTGCAGTGTGCTTGGCACTGAAAAATCTTCAGCTTAGATTTTTAGAGTCTTCTGCCACAGATGCAGAGGGACTGCCTCTGGTTCAATTTATTGGAGAAGATCTTTTCATCAAAGTCAGTCATAGAACCCTTGGTGGTGCTATTGCCATTTCATCTACTTTGCACTGGCAGAGTGTTGAGGTGGACTGTGTAGACACTGACAGAAGCTTGTTCCATGAGAATGACACAGTTTCCGGTTCAGTTGAAAATGGTCTTCTTGTGGCAGCAAATGGATATCATCAGTTGAGAACTGTCTTTTGGGTACACAAGGAAATAAAACATAAAAGAAACTGTATTGGCAATGCAAATCCATTTCTTGATGTAAGCATGGTACATGTGATGCCATTCAGTGAAGAGGATAGGGAGTGCCATAGTCTATGTGTGTCTGCCTGTATCTCTGGAGTTCGCCTTGGGGGAGGAATGAACTATGCCGAAGCCCTCATGCATCGCTTTGGAGTACTTGGACCTGATGGTGGTCCTGGTGAGGGGCTGTCAAAAGGATTGGGGTATATAGCAAAGGGGCCACTTTCAAAACTTTTTAAAGCCTCACCTCTTCTTATTGATGATTTAGGAGGTAGGAATTCTCTTCATTTTGTATCATATGCTCCTTTGATTTTGTTTTGAAGTTTGAAGGTTCTTCAATGGCAGTTCTCTTCATTCCCTGTTTTTCTACAGGTGGAGGCTCAGGAGATGGAGGAGATACTGGGGTATTGCAACTAGGAATGCCAGATGATGTGGATTTGTGCATAGAATTGAAAGACTGGTTATTTGCTCTTGAAGGTGCACAGGAGATGGCAGAAAGGTGGTGGTTTTCCACCCAAGGAGATGTGGGCAGAGAACAGAGGTCTTGGCATGCAACTTTCCAAAGTTTGTTGGTAAAAGCCAAGAGCGATGCAAACCATGAGGTGGATGGCAGAGCAAAGTTGAGCAGAATACACAAATATCCTGTGGAGTTGGTCACGGTGGGGATTGCTTAATCTATATTTCTTTTTATGAATTTAATCTTTGAGATTATTAGATGGAATAGAAAAGAGAAGTAAAATGAATACAGGATAATTGGTTTGATATTGCATTTTGGAGAGAGGAAACCTAGGGAGGGGAAAATGAGGGGAACACCTATAGAGGTTTTGCTCAAACAGCAGGAGAAATGAGAAAAGTAAAACAAAATAGTCCCATTATGGGAGTCTGTTCCTTCACTTTCCTTCCTGTTACTTTTTCCCGAAGCAAAATCATATTTGGGGATTTTGTGATTTCATTTCTCTTCAAATCCCTTGGAACCATTTAAACTAGTTATTGATGCTTTAAATTTCAAGATACATATGACCATGTGCTTGCTTACGAGAATCTTTATGTCTATTGGTTGAGCATACCTGCAGGTTGGCGTAGAAGGTTTGCAAATATTGAAACCACAGGGGCAGAACGGCATTTCTGTCTCTTTAAATGGAATCAAGGAAGTTGTTGAGGCACCTGGCGGCATAAATGTTGAGATTCATGTTGTGACATCAGAGCAAAGTGCTGATGATGAAATGGCAAATTGGATGGTGGAAAATTTGAAATTTTCTGTCAAGCAACCGGTAATGAAGCCTGCCAACTTTTAATTGATGGCCCTCTGTTGAGATGATTCTATTTTACGGTTATGGTTTTTATATCTTACTGTAATTTCTTCATTGTAGATGGAGGCTGTCGTAACCAAAGATGAGCTTCAGCACCTTGCTCTATTGTGCAAGTCTGAAGTTGATGCAATGGGTCGGATAACTGCTGGAATCCTGAGGCTACTCAAGCTGGAGAAGGCCCTTGGACGGGCAGCCATAGATCAGCTTGGCAACCTTGGTACGATTAATGTTTTACCACCTCTTGGACTTTCATTTTGAATATCTAGTGTGTATCGAGATCTGAGATCCTCCCAGTATCTTCATAGTGAAGAAGGTTAAAATGACAATCTTTATACAATCAATGTTTACAAGTCTTAAGATCTATTAGTCTATAGCATTTGATAACTCCAAGTTGATATTAAAAATTGCTTTATTCAATTCAATAATCATTTTGTTGAGGGCTTGATCAACTTAGAAATGATTATTGATAACAATGAATTTGTGCATGCAGGTACAGAGGGGTTTGACAAAATTTTCACGTCAGAAAGGAACAGCAGGGGTAGCAGTCCCTGCAGCATTGGTTTCTCTCCCTCAACAAATATGACGAGTTTAAGTTTGCCATCAACTGTGGAGTCGACGGTTGCGTCACTTGAGGAGGCAGTTTCAGAGTCACAGTCAAAATGTGCTGCCCTTGTTACCGATATTATATCACGTTCAGAGCCCTGTAAAGAACATATGTCTGACCTTAAGCAACTCAATGAGAAGCTTGAAAGTATACAACAGCTAGTGATGCGGTTAAGGTCGCAAATGTGATTTTGGCTCTTTCGCTTCAACCAGTAGCCGTGCAATTTTGGGGATCAAAATGTATTGTATTCTTTCTTGGTCATCAATTCTTTCTTGTACATAGTGTAGATAAGGATGGATGCTGAGCTTTGGGAATGAGGCCGAAACGTATTGAAAGCTGTTCACTTTGTAGTTGTTTGTAGCCTAAGAAATTTTGTATCCTGAATATGGTAATTACTTTTAAATGTACGGTTCGTAATTCGATTAAAAATATTGTATTTTATTAAAAGTACATCATTACTTAATTTTAGTTATTAAAAAATATTTTCTATTAAATGTTTAAAATTCAGAGTTCTGTACGATTCTGACAGCGAAAGCTAAGGGGTCAGTTTCATGATTCTGTGATCGTCTTCTGGAAGAAGAGCGCCCGCTGTTTTCATTTGATTGTTCTCGCAGAAGTTGCTTTTGAGGTTGTCATCCTTCTCTGTAATGAGTTAATTTCTCCGTAAGCTTCATCTCGGCTCTTGTCTTTTTTTTTTTTTTTTGCTTATCTCGACGTATGACAAACTGTTGCCACGACGAAGAAAAAGAGGAAGGCAATTCAAATTTTGGGTTGTACTGTACTCCAATGAGCAAGCATAGAATTAGTATTAATCTAAAATGTGAATGCGTTCTAGAAGACTTCTCTTAAAATTTGTATGACTTATATATATATGATACAAGTGAATTTTGAAAAAAATAGAAAGTGGAATTATGAGATTAAAATTTGACAAAATGAAATTTAGATTAAAGAAAACATTTGAAAATTTTAGAAAGTGGAATTTTGGGATATGAAAATGTTAAAATTTAACAAAATGAAATTTAGATTAAAGAAAACAATTGATTACTGCAAAAAAGAATTACAAATTACCAAAGTGAATTGGATATAATAAAGGGAAATTCACAAAGTAAAGAAAATTAGAAAATAATAAAATGCATTTGGAATAAGTTGATTGATCTCTTTAGATGGTGATTTTTGTTGAAGTTAAATTATGTTTGTCTAGAGATTGTGTTGTAGAGACCTCTTTTGTCATGGTGTTGGTGAATTTATAATCTTCTAATTCTTAAATAATTTTGCACTATAACTATACAATTTTTTATATTTTAACTAACTACTAGCCGCAGTCTTCTTAATTTTCATATTCTGGAATTCTATCTCCTATAACTGCTTAATTTCTGTCTCACTCAACTATATTTTTGTTAACTACCTTCTAGTATTTTCTCAACTTCTATATTTTGCTCCAGTATTTAACTTACACTTTATTCTCCTATATTTCAACTAACTACCTCCTTGCACTATTTTTCTTTAAAACATATTTCAATTATGTATTAATTATCTGAAATTCTTGAATTATGAACTTCTTAATTGATTCTCATATGCATGATTTCTATATTAGATTCCTTTCATTTATGGGTCAAATGAGCTAAATTTATTTTAGACTATCAACAATTGCCTCTTGCATATGTTTGGTTAAGTAAACCAAATATATTATAAAAGTTCCACTGATTTCTTAACTGGAATTCAAATTTCATTAAAAAACTTGCGGGACTTTAGGCCTAGTTAACCCAAGCAATATCACTTATGAGAAGTCTCTTTAATCTCAAACACTATTTTACATATAAGAATGATTAGATCTAAAGATTACATTGGAATCTTTTCAAATTTAAAATCTATATCCATTACAAAAGATGGTAAATTTCTTTAAATTCACACCTTTTACTATTCCCTTACGATTTAGCCGTTTCTACATTATAAAAGCCTTTTGTTACTTTTTCATTTTTCACCTTGGCTTTCAAATAGTCTTTTATTCTCTTTTTTGCTGCTAAAGTATGTGTTTAATTCCATTGTTTTCTAAAAATTCCTACAATTTTTCCTAACTCCATTTCTTTTAGAAGCTATTAAACTAAAGTGGTATCCATTCCATTTAAGTCCGTTCCACCTTTCATAAGAATAAGGTAAAGAATTCTTACGCTTAATGTTCCTTTAACATGTCAATTCTAACGTTTTAATTCTTATTTTTTAGCACTGTTTAAGGCTACTACACTTCAATAATGCTTATGGCCTTTCTTTTACAATTAGAACTCCCCCGCCTATACATGCTTCTTATTCATCGCTCTCTTATTTAAAAGAAGCAAATAAGTCCAATTTCTCTTAGAATTCACTTTGTTTCAGGCTCCTAAATCCTTAAAACCTTGGCTTAGAAATGTGGATCAATGGGTTAAATGGGTAAATAGGTTGTACCTATCATATCACTCAGTATGGAAGAGGCAAGACCTTTTTCAACTGATAACTCTTTCTAAGAATCCTATTGAGTACCAACCTAATCTCGTGTTTTTTATTCTAAAATTACGAAGTTCTTCATGTAATTCACTTATCTTTCCATTTGGGCATGCTTCTATTTCTTTGAAAGACATTTTCTTCTTGACTAGATTTCTTGTCATCAAGGAGGATGTATTTGCTTGGATGAAGAAATTCTTACTTCATATCTAGAATTTTTAAATGTTCTTCTTATTTTGGATTAATAAACAACTATGCTTCTTTGAGAACTCATGTTAGAAGAAAATGTGAAATTCCTTTGGGTCCTCCTAAATCGATTTGTTTTTTGCTTTATTAATAATAAACCTAGCTTAGAGTTTCTCCTCTTCTAAAAAAGTGTTAGCTTCTAGTAAATTTTTTTCCATAAGCTCAATTTTATTGGTTTTTTTATATAAAAGTTTGAGGAGATGTCTTTCTAATCTTCTTTTCAAAGATCTAAATTTGTGTAAATGGTTCGTCCAGCTTTGTACTTTTGATCCTAAATTTCTTAATTTTCTTGGCCTTCGATTAACTACCAGCCTTTATGGTAAGTCTTCTAAAGACATCTTTAGTATTTTACTATCTTTGAAGTCCTGATCTAAATATCAGTTAAATCCTTTTAGAGACTTTTCCAAAATAACATACTAGTTAAAAATCTTGAAAACTTCTGAGTCCTCCTATCTAGCTATTTATGAAAAGATTTTCTTGGTTTATATTAACCCTCGAGTCTTTATTTTTGATGGTGACAAGGTTTTAAAACTCGACCCTTAAATTATGACTTTGGGCTTTAAATATCTCCCTTACTTGTGGAGTAGGCAACTTGGCCTATCTATATGAATTTCTCCTATTATACATTTCTTGGACTATTTAGTAATATTATTTTTTGAAGTAAGTGTTATCATTGACATATTCCTGTATGGAATTTTCAAACACTATTGCAATTAAAAATGCAAAATTATTATTACGAGTATGGCTAACACTAAAGCTTATCACTTCTGGCGGCTTAAAAGCTTTCAGAGTTGATTCCTCGACTTGATTCTACACTTCTCAAAGGTATTCCCCTATATTCACACATTCTTACTTTCAAAGAATTCTCTTAACATATTTTATTTTCAGACTTTGGAATATTGGATGCTAAAAATTTTGGAGATACTCAAACTTTTTCTTAGAAAGAAGTGTCTCATAAGCCTCTCTCTAAAAGACAACTCAAAGAGAAGCTGCTAGTGACTTTTAGTTTCAAAAAAGCCAAAACCCCAACTCTAAGAGTTTCTACGAGGAAGTCTACTCTCTCCTCCTCCAAATTGTTCAAAGCATCTATAACCATCTACCCTTTACTAAAGACACTTTTCCTCTGAAAGGGACTTCTTATACTCCTAAAAGGTTGTTGAAAAATTTAGTAATGGTATAACTTGTCCTTTATTACTTTTAATTTTATTTTCATTACAAATTCTTGTTGATATATCTTTCTTTGTAGATGGCACAATATTGGACCTCTGTACTCCTTTTTTCCCTTTAGAACTAGAATCTGGAAAGATCAAGAATTCCCCTTACCTAAAAAACCAATAAGGTTTCTTCATTGGAGGTGAAACAAGAATTTCTTTCTTGTATATGTTGACCTATTAATCCGTTAACAAATTCTTTAATGACTTGTACATAAAGATGTTTGGTCTATAGTTACAACCTTGGAAGAAGTCTTCAACTTGAGCTTCTTAGATCATTCCCTAGACCTTAATTCCATTATTGTACTAACGATCAGCTCCAAAGAACTATCGAGAGTTAAAGAGTCTTTAAGATTGACCATACAGCAAGAGATGGAATTCCTAATTGAAATTCAACATAGTTATTTTTTAGGTATAGTGTCATATGTTGGGTCCATAACTCTGTCATCCATTATTAGGAGACTTCTAAGCAAGGCTAAGAAAGTCTTTGCTTCCTTTGAGAATGATCAAGTTATGTAGTAAAAAAAGTTGAATCTCTCACATCAGTGTAGAATTGATTATTATACAGAAGAGCCCAAAGGAAATAATATTTTGGATAAAAATTAGGATTTAAAAAATGAATTTGACTTCTTGGAAAATGAAGCTATTGAGACAAATAAGCTATTAAATTAATTAGAGAAAAATCAAAAGTGCTCAAATAAGATGGAAAAAGCTTAACCAGGAATTTCACGAAGTTAACTGGACGATTGCCAAGTTGGGGAAGTCACTAATGTTACAAAAGGATGAGGTTATCTTTTGGAAATCGTAGGTGCATTAAGCTAAAGAAGATTAAGTGTCATGCATTAATCAATGAGGTGAAATTTGGTTATTTGATTTGGACCATTTATAAACTTCTTTGTTCTTATTAACCTTTTGCTAGTTTCTTAATGGTCTTTGAACTTTGATTTTTTATTGTTATTTATTTTAAGAATTTGCTATCATTCCTTATCCTTATACTTTTCAAAACAGGTAGGAACATAAGGTTTTAAATACTTTTCATTAATAAAATGCCTATGAGATTCACCTTCCAAACTAGATAACCAGTAGGCATTTTCACTTAAAACCCTATAAATTTGATGGGATCCTTTCTAATTTGGAAACTATTTACCCTATTCTTTGTATTTTATCTCAGGAGGTAAATTTGATTTCTACACTAGTTCCCTTCCTAAAATTCTTGTCTACAAGTTCTTCTATCATAAAATTTTGTCACTTTCCCTTTTTGAATAATCATATTATTCAAGGCCTAAATTTGCATTTCATATAAATCCTCCAATTAACATCATTTCAAAATTCTCAAAAGTCCTAAAACATTTTGCTTAGATATTTTTAGGGATGGAACCACCACTTCCATTTGAAGAATAACATCATATTTGTATGTCAAGGAAAATGGGTTAACTCCTATGGCAGAATGCTTAGAAGAATGATAAGCCATAAGGTTCTAGACAAAATTATATGCCATTCTCTTAGATTATCTCCTAACATTTTCTCTAGAATTTCAATAACTATCTTATTATATTCTTGAGCTTGACATAATATGGAGTTAAATGCAATAATTTTTTTTCCTATAATCATCACTGAAATCTTAAAATTCCTTGCTTTAAAGATTGTGCCAACACCCATTTAATAAAGTCGTTTGTAGCTTAAAAATAAAGTTATAGTCTTTTGAGGATGGTGGATATATCTTTCTAATAAGATAAATGACCCACCCTTTAAACGACCATGGCTTCATTATGTAATGTAACTCAGAAGCAAAAATTCTTTATAATCTTCTATACTTTTAACACTGTATATAATAGCCTTTGGCATATGATATGCATTCTTTTAAGAATATTGACCAATAATATCCATATTGATATATAAGCCACCTTATTTTTTATTCTATTTTGTTATGCTCTACATACTCCTTCATGAACTTACTAAATTACTATCAATGTTTCGAACATACCAAGACTTCTAAAAAATGGTCATCGTTTCCTTGACAATTTAAGATTCCTTCCTTCAACACAAAATTGAGTGTTTACTTATTATTGAGTGTTTACTTATTAAGTTTGAATGATACTTTCTTGATAGGATTTTCCAAAAAGTCTTTAATTTCTAACTTCCAAACGTGAACACTTTCTTTATCAATATTAAAGACTTCTAGTGAAATTCCTCTCTTATAAATGGAAGGGTAAGATCTTCGTTGAACCACAATACATTTATAAATTAAGTTTTTGGACATTTGCAATCTAAATGCTATTTGTATAGTTCGTTTGCACCCTAATTTTCACTTATCAGAATATGTTGAAATTCTATATAATCAAAAAATTCTAGTAATTGGATAACAACAATGTAATAAGGTGATAAAGCTATAGTGCCACTTATAATAACACCAATTTTGAATCTCCCTTCATCATAATTTCTTTTACTCCGAGATCAACAAGAAGATCTAGTCCAATCAATAACTCTTCATAATCTTCTTGATTATTGGTACATAAGAAGTCCATTTTAAAGAAGAGAAGAGTTTTGGTTCCATTTAGTGCAATTATAACAATTCCAACAGTAGCGTACTTCTTTGTACTAGATCTATTGAATTTCAATTCCCACAATTTCTTTTCACATTTTAGAATGAAGTGTCCCTTATCCTCTTGTACCTTAATTGAAGTGTGGCTTGCTAAAAAGTCAGATAATGCCTAACCTTTTACAGACTTTTGAGGATAATATACCAAGTTGAAGTCTATAAGAGTCGTAAGCCATTTCCTAATTTTTTATTTAGAGAACCAACTTGTTCAACATGTATTTGATTAAATCAATTTGGGAAAAAACAAAGATATTATTTTGCAATAAGTAATGCCTTAACTTTAAATAAGCGAAATACAATGTTAGTCATAACTTTACAATGGGTAAGTACGTCTTCTCTGTAGGCGTAAAAATTTTGCTCAAATAATAAATAGCTTATTCATGACCTGCTTCATTACTCTGGGCCAACTTGCATGCAATGGATTCTTTTATTGCAAAAACATACAACTTTAATGGAATTCCTTTTTTAGGGGGCACTAACACTTAGGGTTTTGTTAAATATTCCTAGATACTATTGAAAATTGCCTAGAAATTCCTCTGTATTCTTTAGATTTAATAAGTTTGAGAATTATTTTATTTTTCTTATCATATTAGTAATAAATCTTCTTACATAATTTACTTGGTCCAAAAATCTCTAAGTTTCCATTTTATTCTAAGGTGGTTTTGATTCAAGAATGGCTTTGACTTTATTCTTAGTCAATTCAATTCCTCTATTATAAACTAAAAATCCCAAAAGCTCCCTACTCTTACTCCAAAAACACAGTTTAAATTATTAAAATTCAAATTCAATTTATGCATTCTCATCCTATGAAAATATTATTGTAAATCTCGGTTTATAATCTACACTAGTTTTTGGCTTCATAACAATATCATCTATATAAACTTCCAAATTTTGCTTTAATTAAGTCATAAAAAAGGCATTCATGGCTCTTTGATATGTGAAACCTGCATTCCTTAGCCTGCAAGGCATTAGAACCCACTCAAATGTCCCAATTGATCCTGGATATCTAAAAGCCATTTTAAAAATGTAACTTTCATCTATAAGAATTTGGTTATAACATGAAAAACAATCTATGAATGAAAATAAAGAATGTCCAGCCATTGCATCTATTAAAGAATGTCCAATTGACATCATATAAATATCCTTAGGAATGGCTACATTTAAATCCCTAAAGTCTACACAGATTCTTATTTTTTTCATTTTTCTTGACTACAGGGACAACATTCACCAACCATTTGCTATACTTGACTAGTCTAATAAATCCAACTTTATATAGTATTTCAATTTCTTTTGTGACTTTAACTTGATTTTTTTTTATCATCACATAAGAGGTTGCTAATGAGGGTCAAATTTGGTTTTATCGGAAGTTTGTATTCCACTAATGTTGTACTTAACCCTGACATCTCAGTATAATCCTAGGCAAAATAATCTCCAAATTCTTTCAGGAGTTCCACTAGTTCCAACTTTGTTTTTGAATACCAATCTTTCTTGATAAAGACTTCATGGAATTGCCCTGAATTGCACAAATTCGCCTATTCTAATGATTCTTAATTTTGTCCTTCACAATTGTCAAATTTTTAGGAGTGAATTTCAAATCTTGTACACCCTTATCAATCATTTGTGGTTCTTCATCTATTTTAAAACTAGTTTTACATTATCATATCCATTTATTTCTTCTTAATTCTCTTAAATTTGTTGCATTCTATATTTGATTTTAACGACTGCATCTATTGCCCATTCTTCTTGTGAGAATTCACTCATGAGGCTCCTGTATAGTAGGAACCTTCATTGGCTTAGGAATTGGCATGATGGTGGTTGTTCTTACGAATTTTTCAGCATCTATTTCCATCTTTCCTAGTCTTTCCTTCTTCTAGTACAACCTTTACATTTTTATCAACTTTACATGATCTTTGTAGAATTTTACTTCCATCACATCAACTTCAGTACGAAATATCAACCCAAATGATTTCTCCTTCCTCTTCTCTCCATAAAAGTAAAAGTTGGTATATAGATAATGGCATGCAATAATTCGAGTGGATCCAATCTCACTCCAATAAGACTTGGTAATTGGCATGGGTGTCAACAACAAAGAATAAGGCAACAAAGTCTTCCTTTCCACTGTAATATTTTCAAGGAAATTTCTCCATACCCAAGTAGTTTCATGGTTGAATGCAACAATGTAGACTTTGGTTGGGATCGAATCAACATCATTTTTTCCTAAAACTATTATCATTTAATTTGGCATAATGTTTATTTTTGACCCATTATCTACCAAAAATATTGAAGTTAGTCTTCCATTGAGATGAGCCTTAATATGTAAAGGCCTTATATGTTGTATAATACCCTTAGTTGGTTTCTCTAAAACAACCTTCTCAAGAATTCTTGACCCTTTTGCTAATACTAGCACCTTACACTCACCTTTTTCGAGGGAGAATTTCATCCTCTTTGCACTAGATTTACCAAATGACATTGAAAGCTTTATAGACAAAGTAGAATGCTCACAATCATAATAAACTCATTGAAGTCTTCTTTTTAACTCTTACAGCAAGCTAACTTCCTACAAAATAAAGGATTCATTTACATGTTATCTTGCTTTTGATTGAAGATTTCTACTTTTACCCTTTTATTGTTAGAGTCCATAGTACTCTTTTTAGAAAATAGGTCTTATATGAACTAATTTTTTTGAATTTGGGGTCCTCCGTTACTACGAGTTTATTTTTCTAAATATTGGTAGAGTATCTCTACCATTAAAGCTATCATTTTTGAGTTCGAGTTAAGGATATCAGATTCTTAGGATGTCTTACTGACTACCAAAGTTGAGATGGTGACTCGTGGTGGTACCATGAATCTGAGTTGTTTATACTGATAACTAGGAATTTAAGATTCATTTCTCTTAGAATAAACTTGAGTGAACTAATAACTAGGAATTTAAGATTCATTTCTCTTATAATAAACTTGAGTGAACTCTGCTCGATGATTTCTTTTTGAGACATTTACCTTCTCTTGGATCCTAGGAATTCTATGGCCCTAATAATTGAATTCAATATTATATTTATGAACAAAAATCCCCATTCCTAAATTTTATGTTAAAGGAAAATGATTTAATAATTTTCAAATTCTTTTTGACGTCTAATGATAGGCACAAATCGAATTCAGTAGCATTAACAGTTGCCATTAGTGGGAACGAAACTTTATCTATCATCATAGTTTGGTTAGGTTCAGCAACATTAGAATTCCTTTATTAATATAATCTTGGATCACTTTCTTAAATCCCCAACAAGAATTTGTTAAATGTGGCTCCAATTGTTGTGATACTTGTAATAGTATATACTGCTAATTTCCTCTTTCATAGGTGTTCTTGGGGGAAATGTGATAAACTTTTCTTATAATAAATAAAATATCTCTTCCATTTTGGCAGTGTTAAAGGCATACTAAACTTGGGTTAACAAACTTGTCATTTTCTTTTTAACTTTTTTATGTTCTAAGAAGGGGAAAACATAAGTTCTAGGGACGTTGACGTCAACTACTGTCTAATCATAAGAATTTGTTTTAGTAATATAAATGCCTATCACATTCTCCTTACGGTGACCTTTTCCTTAGGGAGATCTTCATATCGGAGACTTTTATTGCCAAATCATAGAAATCACAAAACTTTATGCCCTAAAATTTCTATAGCAATTTATGTCCATCCCCCTTTAAACTAATTTCACATATTCAATTTTTTGAAAGTGCCATTGACTTTCAATTTCTTGAAACAAGTGATAAACATGTTAGCATTCTTACCACTCTTTTGAGTTACTTTTGACAAATCTACTTTGCTAACTTTGGGTTTAGTTCTAAAAAATTGAGTATGAAATAATCTTTCCATTTTAGCCCAAGAAGAAATAGTATTCAAGGGCAACAAAGCAAACTATAAAAAAGGAGATCCTTGTTAAAGAATTTGGAAATAGCCTGAGCTTAAAGTAGTTGAAGTTTTCATAATTGGATAATTGTCTACATTGTATAGTGAATCTAACAATGAGCTCAATAGTGAATTGACCACCTTCACTAGAAAACAAGTTGACTTTGAAAATTCTGCAACAACAAGGATAAGAATTCTCTTTATCAATCTATTTTGGATAAGGCTTGTGAAATTTTGGATGACCAAGTTGTCATAAACCAGGCTCGTATAATTTCTAAACCACTTCTCTGAAAACTTCCATATCAACTTGTAATCTTATTTATGGTTGATGAACAATGAGATTATAGTTTACAACTGCAGTGTTAACTCCCAGACCATATTGTGGTCCATTAGCTTCAACCTTCCTAACAAATCCTTATTTGCCTGAAATTTGGGGCTTGACTGTATATCAACCATTTTCTAGATTAATTTAAGGAGGCACTATAGGAATATCTTCTTTCTTGTGTAGAGGAACACATCATTCATCTGTAAGACAATTACCTGGAGGTGACTGTATTCTCTGATTTCCATTACATTAAGAGTAGAATGCCTCCGAGTTTGAGATTTTCTTTGTTAAAATAAGTGTATTCGAGTAGCAGAAAATTTGTTAACCTTCTCTGTTAACAATTTAATTACCTTCTCTCCTGTAAGGAAGTTAGCTGAAGGCGAGGCTACCTTCTTAAGATTGTTTACCTTCTAGGATACAAAGTCTTTATTCTCTACATTTATATGGACTTCTTCCTCTAGGGGGTGAAGGTAAAACAATTTATTTTCCATTCCATGTTCTTGGCATCATGTGCTACCAAACATGTCAAATTATTTAGTGTTAATTTAAAATATGTGCTAGGGAGGAATTCTCCAAAAATTTGTACCTGACTTTTATCAACAATATAAGTTACTTTAAAAGAGAGTGGAGCCATAAACCACCAAAATGTTAAAATATAACAAAATGAAATTTGGATTGAATAAAATAATTGATTGCTCTAAAAATGAATCACAAAATACAAAAGGAAATTCGATATAATAAATGGAAAATTTACAAAGTAAAAAAAAACTGATAAATAATAAAATGCATTTGACATAGATTGTTTGATCTCTCTAGAGAGTGATTTTTGTTATATTGAGATTGTGTTTGTATAAAGATTGTGTTATTAAGACCTCCCTTGTTATAGTGTTAGTGAGTTTAAATATTATTATCCTAAAGTAGTTTTGTGCTCTAATTACCCACTTCCCTATATTTTAGCTAATTACTTGCCACTCTCTCCTTAACTTCCACATTTTGGAACTCAACTTTTTATAATTGCTTAACTTCTAACCCACTTAGCTATAATTTTGTTAACTACCTTCCATCATTCTCTCAACTTCCATATTCTACTCCAATATCTAACTTCCAATCCATTCCTCTATATTTTAGCTAACTACCTCCTTGCACTAAAGAACCTGTCAATTATGTATTAATTGTTTGGAATTTTTGAATCTTAAATTTCTTAATTGATTACCATATGCATAATTTCTCTGGCTAAATGAATTTTGAGACTTTTAGATTTTCCCATTTCACTTATTGGCCAAATAGGTTGAATTTATTTTAGACTATCAACATGTATGTTCTTAATAAAATTTGTTAATGAAACTGAATACAAGCATCTATCATTTTGACAGGAAACCTATTATCGTTAAAGTTGGATTATATATTTACAAAAGACTCAAAAAGAGGCTAAGGGTGATTATATGGGTGCAAAATTCCAATCTAAATTTGAAGTATTCGAGAGTTTCTTCCGTTATAAATTTTGAAAACTTGATAGGGACCCTAATAATGAATGATCATATGACTACAAATAAAGATTAGGTGTGCTAGAATCTTTATAAAGATGAAGATTAATGAGAAAATGTCCGAGAAGACTTTTTTTAAAAATGTACATGAAGTTGAGCATCTTTTTAAGTATAAATAGAGGCCTTTGAAATGCTTAGATACAAAGGATATGGCAATGAAGATGAAGAATATAGGAAAGAGGAAAGGATGGAGGCCAAAAACTTCTAATGTTGACAAGGATCCTTAGACATTAGATTTTCTAGTTTTTGACCTTCCTGCTGATCTAGTAAAAGCAATTGACAAAATTAGTATACCAAATAAGCAACGACATGTTGTTTCTTCTAAAAATAGTAAGACTAATACAAGTAAAGGTCCTAGAACACAAACAATTATGAAGGAATCTACTCATATGGATAAAGGAAAGGGTATTATGGTTAAGGAATGTATTGTTTCTATTAATGGTGAAGGGATTCAAGAGTGTACTCTGTAGCGTAATCCTATTGTAAGGATAGAAAATGGTTATGCTTGTTATGTGGAATGTTAAGGGTTTGAATAACCCTAATAAGCAAAAAGGGTATCTTTTTTTCATTTAATAAAAATAGATTTTTTTTATAGTTTTGTTGAAACTAGTCACAAACCTAATAGCTATTATGAAGTTTCGACCTTCTTGGCAATCATGCATTAATCTTAAACATGGAGACATGCAAAAATTGTGTTTTTGGAAAATAATTTTTTAAATGTATAAATTCTAAATTCTTAATCATTCAAGTTAATTGGTACATTGCTTGTTAAAGATTTATTTTTGCAATAACTTTATTATGTGAATTATGTAGGAGCTTAATTCAAATGCCGAGAGGGATCCTTAGTGGTTAGACTTAAAGCATTTAGCTAATTTTATTTAGCTTCCTTAGATAATGATTACAATTTTAATAGTATTTTGAATCTTGATGAGAGAATGGGTAGATATCTAGAGAATCTTGTCAACAATTGATAGAGCCTTAGTTAATAAGGCTTGAATGTTTTGTTTAAATAATTATAGGACTCTATTCCTAATAGAGGGAGTATTAATCCATTGTCTTAATGAGCACTGTAATGATAATTTCAAGTTTTTTTATAAGTTGACATTATTAAAAAAATTATATCGCTAGTTTAAGAAGTGTAACAATAAGATATATTTGATAGCAAAATTTTTAAATTGGGTAGGAAATTGAAACTTTTGAAGCATAGAATAAAATCTTTAAATAAAGAGTTTTTTAAAATAT
Source organism: Erythroxylum reticulatum (assembly GCA_025504915.1). NCBI lineage: Eukaryota > Viridiplantae > Streptophyta > Magnoliopsida > Malpighiales > Erythroxylaceae > Erythroxylum > Erythroxylum reticulatum. The sequence goes on along the minus strand of JANSVA010000218.1, from coordinate 51,181,916 downwards.
TTTTAAGCAAGCTGTTGTGGTTGCATCAAATGCAGTTTGCTGAAATGAAATCACAATGAGACCCCCTTAACTAAATCTAATAACAAGTTAAGAAAGATTTATCTACTAAATTTTTTAAGTTGTCATTGGCTACTGAGAGCTTTATAAAGTAAAAATCAAATGTTAATTGAACCAAATTAGGGATATCAAAATACTTAATATTTCCATGTCATGTTGAAACAAAGGTAGGATAAGAACAAGATTTTTACTATTTAGGATATTATGGGGAATTTGTTAAGTTCTATCAAAATGTGTTGAAAAAGATAAAGAAATGTATTCAACTGATCAAAAGGTGTATGAAGAGGGTTTAAGATGAAATAATGAGCAACAACTTCTACTTTTATAGCCTTTTACTAAAGAGGACATTAAAAGGATATGTTCTTTGTTAACTCCTACAAAAGTCTAAGACTATGCAGGTTTAGCATGGTTTCTTTAAATATGCTTTGTTTGTTACGAGTAATGAAATTTATAAGGGTCAATTAGACTTCTTTCATATTGGTAACATGCTTAGGCCTATAGCCTAATGTAACATCATTTATAACTGCATTTTAAAAAATGTTACGTAAGAGACTTAAGATGGTACTACCAATACTTATAAATGGAAATTAAAGTGCATTCATTAGTGGCAAGTATCTTGTGCATAATATCTTGATAAGCGTAGATCTTACCCAATGGGCCATAGGTGGGCCGAACTAACCTAACCTACCATATTTAAAAAATAAAATAAAAAACGACGTCATTTTTGAAATAACGGTTGGGCCACAATCGAACCGGACAAGGTTGGCCCAACTTTAGCCTATAGCCCGACCGAGACATGGGTCAAATTGAGCCAAAATCAGGTCGGGCTAAGCCGGGCCAAATTTGACATCCTTATATAGAAGGAAAAACATATCATTTAGGTGCATGATACAAATGGATTTTAAAAAGACCTATTACACACTTGAGTGAGGTTTATTAAAGACTTGTTGTATGCTTTAAAGTTCTCAATCAACTTCATTAAATGGTTAATGTTTTGTATTATCTTGTGTCTTTTTCCATCACATTGAATAGATCGTCTTTATAAGTTTTTTAATAAGGGGATAAGGGCAGCAGGGTGATGGGAAGAGGTTTAAGACAAGAGAATCCTCTATCACCCCTCATTTTTGTCATTGTTAGGGATTATTTGACAAGAGTAATAAGGGAAGCTTACAGAATCCTAGTTTTAGTTTCAATCCTCTATACAAGAACATGTAATTGAACAACCTTTACTTTATGGATGAACTTCTATTATTTTGTAAAGCTAATATATCTTTTGTGTAAATTATGAACATTTCAAGTCTTTATGCTAACATTCAAATTTTAATTTTATATTTAGGAGGAGTTTAAGAGGACTTAACTTAGTATTTGCAAGATATCACTGGCTTTACAAGAGTTTCCTTTTTTACGAGGTACTTTGATGTACTTTTATCTTATAATAGGATGACCAAGGAAAATTTTAAGAGTATTATACATAAAATTTGTTTGATAATAAGGTGCTTAAGCTCAAGGCATCTTTTCTATATAGATAAATGCCAACTCATTTCCTTAGTCTTATTTCCTATTCGAACTTATTAGTCATTTATGTTCATTATTCCTTAAGATTTTATGAAGAAAATAGAGATATTAAGCAAAGAATTCTTTTTAGGGAAAATTCTAGTGGAAAGACCTTAAATTTAATTAGTTGATAGAGTGTGTGCCTTAGTAAATCTTATGGCGGACTAGATTTTAAAAATAACAAAATCTGAAATCAAGTAGTAATTTTCAAACACTTGTAGGTAGTAATAAACAAAATTGATACCCTTTGAGTTAAATAGGTAGGAGAAATTTACCTCAAAGTGAAGGATATTTGGAAGTATAGAAGAAGCTCTGAATGTAGTTGGTATTAGGGAAAAAAATCACATATTTAAGAGAGGTTTTCCATCATAGTTTCAATAGGACAAAATGGAGGGTATACCTATGATGACAAATATACCATATCGTCTAGTTACACTTAACTGATAGGTATGGTTGAAAGGTTTATACATTCTCAATATATTTGGGAAACATTCAATAAAACATTCTTTTTTATACTAGTTGCTATTCTTTAAGAATGTTAGTTATTACAAATAAACTTGTGCAGTTAAATATTTGTGTATATTCTCCTTTTTGTGTTATATGGATCTAATGATAAATTTACTGCTTATCTATTCCTTGAGTGTAATTGATCTAATATCTTCTAAACCTTATGATGTTTAGATTAACTTCGTTGGATTCCTACTTAAGAAATATCGATGACACGTTTTCCTCCTATATCATTAGAAGTAGGGTAAAATCAAAACCAAGTTTCTATATGTTTATGTTATTGCTCTAATTCATCATATATGACTTAAAAGGGATGTTAGAATTTTCAAAAGGTGTCTTAGCAACTTGATATGATTACTGAAAGGATCAAAGCTAAATTGTAAATAAGGACTAAAAACAATTTGCTAAAAAAAGATGTCTTTTAGGGAAGATATATTTCTTAAAAATTGTAATTTAATTTATAAATTGTTTCATATGTCCTTTTTTTCTAAGATCACTTATAGTTATTATCTTTGTTTTATAGCAAGAAAAAATTTTAATGGTCTATTATGGAACCCAACCTATAAGATGACCAAAACTCTTTAATATTTTCTTGAATAAGTTGTAACAAAACATTCTTCTATTTATTTGGTAATGTATATGCTTATATATTTATCCAAAAATCAAAATTTTTGTGATTAACTCAATGATATAATATTTAATGATATTTATCTTTTTAAATATTTAATATGATTGCTTATACAATGCATAAGAATTTGATAATTAAAAGAAATTATTTTTCTACATTTATGCACTACAAGTGTATTAGACTTATAGAAGGCAATATGCAACATCCCGTCCTCATATTAAGTATTAGAACCCCGATTTTACTAATGGAGAGAATAGCAATGTGAGAGTTAGAAAAATTTGCATTTCATGCTCAGCAGAATGTCAGCATACATGCATGT
>JANSVA010000218.1:51166480-51178751 GCA_025504915.1 Erythroxylum reticulatum | reverse complement strand
ATGAAATGGAGTAGAAAGATTAGAAATAAAATTTAAGTGTTGGATTTAGTGAAGGAAAATACGTTGGAGAAGTTTACCGAGAATATTTAGTATTGGAGTTTTAGATAGTGGAGTAGAAAGTTATGGTCTTTATAAGGGGAAGATGTTCAAGAGCATAGATGTATCATCTGTGATGACATCACATTGTCTGTGATGACGTCATTTCGTCTGTAAAGATGCATCGTCTGTGATGATGTCATATCGTTTGTGATGACGTCATTTCGTCTATGAAGATGTATCGTCTGTGATGACGTCATATCGTCTTAAGAGTTGCATCATCTTAAGTTGACTTTGCTTCGTCTTAAGTTGACTTTTGTTTCGTCTGCCCTTTTAGCTTCATCTGCTTTTGCATTCGTCGGCTCTTTGCATTCGTCTGCTTTTTTGAATTGTCTACTTCCGAATCGTCTGCTCTGTGCATTCGCCTGCTTTTACATTCGTCTACTTTTTCCATTCGTCTTCTTTTTTGATTCGTCTGCCTTCTATTCGTCTGCCCTTTTCGCTTGGTCTACTTATTGCATTCGTCTGTTTATTATTTCATCTACTTTCTACTTATGTGACCGAAACTTCTTCTTCTGTATACTGTTCATTTTGTATTGTCTGGTCCAAATTTGACTCTCTAGATGATAAAACTTGCCTTCAAGGTCTTCATGAAAGTTATAGACCTAAAAGTCCTCTTTCAAACCATCTAACAAGGATCTTGATCCAATACCTATAGTGAAAGTTATGCTAGTTGGCCCAAAAGAAAAAAGTTCAATATGATTAAGGACAGAACCAAATTGAATGATTTTGCTGTCAATGAAGACATAAGACACAGGGGAATATGTTTTTAGAAGAAAGTGTTACAAAATGACTTCAGTTTTGGGGTCAAAAAGAACATATGAAGTTGACCCGAAATGACGTGTTATGGGAAAAATCTGAAAGTGAGTAAGGGGTTATGATTTGTGATTTCAGTGGTTTTATTAAGTCATAAACTTAAGTGTAAATTATACTTAAGTGTGTTTTAATAAAAGAAAATGGATAAGTGGATAAAAAATGGACAGGTGTCCTAACTAAAGTTAAAATTTTTATCGCCTTAAAAGGTTAGCTGTTGTCCTTATCCTTATCATTCTTGAAACTTGTTTCTTTAGAGTTCCTCCAACCAGAACTTTTTTTCAAGTATTCACCGAAGTTAAACTTTGCTTTTCTCTGTTTGTCATCACTTCCACTCTGATATTTCTTTCTTCTATTCTAAGAAAAACCAAACCTTCCTGTCAACTTTCAAGTTGATGTACGTGGGTGCATGAGTGATTAGGGTTACATGATTTTGCAGAGATTGGAGCTTCAAACAAGTCAAGTATCCGCATTCAGGCGTTTTTAGAATTTGGAAGCAAATGCTATTTTGGAGAGTACTGTGAGTAGATCGAGATGGTCTCACTTCATTGTTTGTTAATTGAATTTTGTATTATTGGATTACTTGAATGTGAATTGGATGAATTATGTATACCTAATGTGATTGTAAAATGCGTTTTGAATGTGCATTTGCGTATGAATGAAAATGTGAATTCTCGACACTAAATGTTGAATGCCGAACTACGGTCCGATGATAAGTGAATATGATTGAATGGGATTATGCAATGTGAGTGATGCATTTCATCTCATGAATGCATGAAATATAATGGCAGTTGTGACCGGAGTAGCCACCGAAAGTAAAAAAGAGTTTAAAGCTCAAAAAGTGAAAATAAGGCTCGCGCTTAAAAGTGATTAAGAGCCTAAGGCTCACTATGTATAATGAGCCCTGTATCCCCCAAGCGGATAAGGGACAGTTAGTAATGAGCCCAGTATCCAATGGATACGGGATAGTTTAGGTACTCGGTTACAACAAATTAACAAATGAAAAGTGAGTCTCATGCATATTGCATATGCATAATATGAATGATTAAGTGTATTGAATATGAAATGTGCAATAATGTTATTTATTTGTTATATGACTGAGTGAGCCATCGATGATGGTCACTCATTGAGTTCGCAAAACTCACCCAACATTTGCAATTATTTTTCAGGATTAGAAGAATATCCCGTTAGGCCAACGGGAGTATACCTACAGCATACAAGTGAAGGACAGAGGTTGGGATCGGTTCGCGTCTGCATTGCATTTCTTTATTTTGTATTGAATTGCTTATTACACAACTTTTTGTATAAATTTGTATTTCGAAACGACTAAAGTGTTTTGTATTTGTGAAAGGGTCCAAATGGCTATTGAAATTTCTGATGACTGTATTATGTAATTGAAAATGTTTATGAATGAAAGTCGGCCTTATGTGACAATTAATTTCAGCATAATATGTTTGTGGTTTCAGAAACAAAAAAAAATTTTATACCGATTTTTGAGTGAATTAGTGCTCTAGCACGCCACTCTCACGGGACAAGAGCTTAGACATCACCCATCGATATCGGGTTCGAGTCCTGCGGGAGTGGGGTGCTACACAATAAGTTGGGATGAGTTAAGCCAACAATCATTTTAGTGCATAGCTTGAATTTTAATCAGACTTGACTTATGTATTTCGAACTTGACCTGATTCGATATAACTCGACTTATCAATCCTTCTCCTCTCCATCATCTTTATTGACCTCTCTCTAGCGAAATCCAAAGAGTCCTAATCCAAATTCAATCTTCAAATCTAAAGAAAAAAAACTTTTAGTAACTACTACAATCAATAACACAAACAACGAATAAGTGGAAATCAACAACCAAAAATTTGAATGTATTAGAACTAATGAATCTAGTGGAAATAACTAATGCTTTGGGAAGATGTTCTCACTGATTTCTTAGGTTACAACTTGCATATACTCAAAAGATGAACGAAGTAAAAAAAATTAGGATAAGAGATTTAGAAATACAACTAGAAAAAAAAGGCAACAAACAAATGGAACTGAACAAGCGTCATATGAGAATTAAAAAAAAAGAAATACTCAAGAAAGAGAAAGAGCATCATAAAAAAACCAACAAACTATGAGAGTTGAGAGTGAAAACACTAGAAGATAAGAGAGAGAAGAAAGAGAGAACACAAGCTATACAATAATGAAGAAGAGAGTCGATTAGGATTTTTGGTTTTTGATATATATAATCAAACTTTAAACCAAGCTGAACCATGAAACTCGAGCGTAAGCATGACCTGAAACCAAAACTTAAATTGAATCTATTGATTTTCAACTAGATCTGGTCAGGTCTGTGCTCAATTGTCAAGCCTGATTGAACTTTTTGAATTATGCTTTTCTAGATTAGGCCTTTTAAGTTAACATTACAATAATTTTAAGCTTTTTTACATGTTTACTGAGACTATATATTAGGGTCAAATTTGTTGGATTCCTCTATATTTTGGCATATTATCAATATACTCTTTGACTTTCAAAATCTATCAATAACTCCTTACAATTTTGGTTTTACAATACACATCTCTCCTGTCATTAACGCCCATTAAAAGTCCTAAACACCGACTCCAACACGACATCGTTTTAAAGTGCACAATTGGAATCTTTAGCAGAAGCTATTAGCAAAGGGATGTGTTATAAAACCAAAACTAGAGAAGGTTTATTAAGAGTTTAAAACTGATGGGTTATATTGATAATATGTTAAACCATATAGGGGTCCAACAAATTTGTAATTAAACATGTAAAAATTTCCAGGACCTTATATTTCATTCACAAATTTACAACTAAAAAAGATATATGAGTTTTTTACGTTTCCATATAAAAGAGTAAAAAATTAAAATTATTATTATTGTACTTTTATATTAAATTTATTCTTAAATTCATATTAATTATTATAGTCAAAAAATACTTGATATATGATTTTTCAAGAGTGGTGCTACTTGCTAAGTTGAAATTTATTAGGTTTGATTGAACTTAAATTCTTCAAATAAGAATATGTAAATAATTAATTTATTTAATAGTTATAGAATTTTTAATAATGAATTAGAAGTTACTATCAAAATAACTTATATTAACAGTATATAAAATTAATTTAAATTTAACTGTATTCAGATGTTTTAATTTTCTTTATAAAATATAATTATTTTACTTTTTCACTCATTATAATATTAAAGTAATAAAATATTATTTAATATTGTAAAATTAAAATCTGTCTATAGAACAGTATGAAGACTAAATTTATCTAAATTTTTTATATTAATCAATAATGAACTACCGTAAATAAAATATAAATAAAAGTATAAATATATATTATATCAAATTTTATACAATTACATGAAGATAAAAAATCAAAAAGTATTATTAAGCATTGAGTTTAGTTCTAATTACTTCCAGTCGCTCCGATACCTTCTGAAAGTCTCAAGCTTCAATCAATAAATTGTTTTCCATGTCAAGTGATAAATTGGTGATTAAGGCATATCTCAGACTTGCATAATTTAGACCATGTAGTATATAAAGCACGACTCCTTTCCCAAGACTTTGGAATTTGCTCAGGCGACTAAAAACTTGTACTTGCACAAAACCCCAAATTCAAGCTATTTGAAGTTGAAAAATGGCACCAAATAAAAGCCTTTTGATCCCCATTAAGAAAGAAAAAGGATAAACATTTCAAAAACCCATCTACTCATTTAAATTCGATCTTTCACTCGAAATAATCTCATCTACTCCAAAACCATTTCACGTTCCCTTGAAAATGACTTTCATATTCTGAGGGGTGTTAAAACCTTGGATAAATTTCCTCAAGCAATCTCAACACTTACTATATCACAATGCGTATAATCCACCAGAGTACATTCCTAAACGATTACTCTATAATTTAACAAAATTAGCTACAATTACATGATAAATTACAATCCTGAAATGCTGCTGTGATAGAAATTTCCATTGAATACCAACTTAAGAGGATGATATTGCATCCCACCGCCATATTGTGCCGTCTTCACAGCAGCTAAGTATCGTACTAAAGAGAGCCAAAAAAAAAAAAAAAAAAGTTAAAACAAGGGAAATAATGCAAATATGACCACAATCTTTCCCAGCAGTCAAGTATGGTTTTAACAGAAATCACTCAAATGGAATGATGTGTAGGAGTTACCTCCCGTCAAATGACATTGCAGTTTGTCTAATTGGAGATTTGGATTGAGCATGAGATAACCTGAAATTAGAATTCTAATTTAGTGAACTAAAACAGATTAAAACTTCTTTTGGACAGGAAACAAAAGAAAACTTGTAAAAACCACAAACCTTGCAATAAGAACCGGGGGACTACTTTGCAATTCCCAAACATAGATCTTCCCTTCTCGGTTACCTATTGGTCAATTTTGGAAAAGATGAAACATTTGTCAACTTGGTATTGTATTGAAGCTTGCAACTTATTCAGTGGCTATAGAATATAGCATGGTAAAAATCTTTTTAGTAAAAGCAGAAAAAGAAAAACCCACTTTGTCCATGTCCATATTACCTATAGCAGCTGCATTGTAATGGAAATCATAAGAGAACTTGATGAACCAAATATCACATTCCGGGACAGGATATTTTTGCAGTATGTCAACAGTACCCTACAATTTTTAAAAGAAAAAAAGGAAGCAAAAAGTTGGGATTCATGGGGACAATTAAATTGGTAATAAGAAATTTAATGAATTGACTCCAACGAAGAAATTTAATTGGGCCGTCTAACCTCCCCAGGGGACTGCTCTTTCATTTTCGGCTCCCATAGCACAATCTCATTGTCAACACTCTGCAATTAATACGACACAAGCATAAGAACAAAAATAAAAACAATTTCAAATTCTCTCATACTGCGAGATGAAATGAAATAAGGATGCCCAAGCAAATCCCACAGAAGAAGCAAAATTGATGTCATGAAAATGATGGAAGTACCAAGAGTTCAGAAACTTAAATTTTAACTCAGCTCAAATCTACTAAAAGGTCACTATGTAACTATTTAACGGTCTTTTGGCTCATAATTAAAAATCTTATCACACATTCAGTAGTAATTCACCTTCGATAGAATAAAATCGCCAAGCCATCTGTTGCAGTCAACATAGTTAGAATGAACTGAAGCTATGAACACCTGAAAAAAACAAAAGAAAAAGTGGCTCAATAAACTGTAGCACGTGTATGGTCCATTACTAATAAAGACAAGAAAATGCTACTCACTGGAAACTGTACATATTTCGTGGGGAACTTTGAAGGAAGATCTGTCCATGTAAATGATTTCTCTACATATGTCCAAAACTCTGCAAAGGAGTTGATACAACTTTCACACATGCGTGGTATCCAAATGTTATAACTGCATATGTACTTGCAATTTTTATGTCAATATTTCTGGTTGCTCAAACTGGAGACAATGAAATCGTCGACCAGAATAAGCTTAGTTGGATCCTGCAATAGTTGTTTATCAACAGAAAGATAAATATACACATGGAATGATAACCAGTACCTTTCATTGACCAAATTTTAACAGTGTTGTCCATGCCGCAACTTGCAATGCGACATATGTCTGAAGGATGAAAGTCCTAATACAAAGCTTATAACTTCAATGCTTTCCAAATTAAACTAATCAACCAAAACTAAAAAGACCAATGAGTACATATTCTCCTATTGTAAGGGAAGGGCTCAATTCTATGCATTGGAACTTACTACACTCAAAACTTCATTGCGGTGACCCCCAGCTCCAGCAAATATCAATATGCAAATTCCAGTTTGGACATTCCACAGCCGAACTGATTCATCCTGGTTCATGCTTAGACATTTTGAGATGAAAAACAACTAAAAAGACAGAGAGAGAGAGAGAGAGAGAAATGTGAGTTGGGCAATAACACCACTCACTTTGCTTGCAGACACAACAAGCGAAGGTTTCAGTGGCTGTGTTCTTATTTCGTTTATTGAATCCCCATGACCAACAAAACTCTGCAAACAAGCAAGAATATCATGGACCAAAAATGGGGCAAAAAATAACCAACTCCTGCAAGTCACATGTCTTCCAACTAAACTTGGGAAACGGTGTATAGTGCAATACAAGGTAAGCAACTACCCAAACTAAACTACTAACTTTAAGCCATGGAAAATAAGAAATGGACTGGAATAAAAAACAGGTCCCATCATTAAAAGACTGGTAGAAGATTTCTTTCCTCCATTTGCTTATGTTGAAGACTGTATTAAACCTATCTATTTGCTAGGATACTTCTCCTCAGTTTTATCTGCTGAGAAATATGACCAAAAACCTTGTATATCTTCTCATTGCTGGCATCTACGACTCGGATAATACCGTTGATTCCTCCAGCAACTACAAATGGGGTTCCATCAGTGTTACATGCCCAGCTCACAGTGTAGAAAGACTCGTCCTTCTGATCCACCAAACACGTGTAAATTCCAATCATTTTTTAACCACGCTGCTAATCGTTCAATAAGAAAACTATTTATAAACAGAGATGAGACATAATAATGCAGTTGATAGCACTATTCCTTACATCTTCGTCAACATAAGATTGCAAGACAGCGACAACACCTCCTTCAAGACATTGATAAACAGTAACCTGAAGGAAATAGTAACTCGTGTGAAAAAAAAAGGGCTCAGACGAAACAGAAAAAAAAGGATCAAACATCAAGAGTTTTCTAAATTCTAAGACAACGATACTGAAAAGCATTGCACCATCATTTTGGATAATTAAGCCGCTAAAGTATCTCAGAAAGGAAAAGGATGCACTATTCAATCAAACTCAACTATGTTAAATAAAAAAAAATCCAAAACAATCAGTTAATCAACTTCGCTAAAGCGGCAACCTACACCCATTCAAACACAAAAATTGCAAGATGTTCATCTTATGAAGGAAATTTCAAAATCTGACATTTAGAGTAAATATGAAAATGCAAAACATACCCTACTGTTTTAGTAACTGTAACCGAAAAGCTCAAAAACACTGTACCAAGCTAAATTTGAAAAGAAACCAATATTCAGATCAGGCTCGAATATCACGCAAGCGTGCCCATTTGGCTTTATGTTCATAAAATTTACAAATTTAATGTACCCATCATCCCCCACAACCATAAATCCAAGCAATACCGATAAGACCAAAATGAAGAAACTACCCGGTTGCCACCGACTGTGGCGAAGACATTGAAGTAACGGGAATCGATGAAGTTGAAAACAACAGCATATAAGGGGCGCTTGCCCTCTTGAAGCCTGTTGGTGACTCTGTACTCTCTCTTCTTTGATGGGGTGAGTGAACCCACCACAGGCTCGCATCCTAATGGTATCTTCGCCATTGATTAGCACCAAAGTAGCAACCCCGAGAAGCGAAATATGTTGTTTGATCAATCTAAAAAATGAATTTTGAGTCGTCGACAGTGCAGAGACCAGGGTAGTTCAAAGCCAAAGCTGCTTTTCTTCAGATAGTGAGCCCTAACAAAGTGCATACTTGGCAAAGGTACATTAGGAGTTTATAATTTAAAATCTATTTACGTATCTTATTTTCTTAAAAAAAATCAATTATCACTTAAAATTATTTATTTTTTTTACAAAGAAGTTAACTTTATCATTTACATCCACCACTTCTGTTCAATATTCACCTTTTCTAACTACCAAAAATAAAAGTTAAGGTTGATCTCCGTAATCTAATAATACAAATGTCAAAGTTAACTGATTATACAATATTTTAATTATTCGATCGAGTTGTGTGGAAGACGAAAGTAAGCAGGGATTAAGGTGCTATAAGAAATATTAAGGTCGTGATTAAAATTAATAAAAAATTAAGAGAAATAATACTTAGGTGGTTTAGACATGTAAAGAAGATATATCTTAATACTCTAATAAGAAGATACAAATAAACTTGTACTTAAAGACTGTAAGAAGAAAAAAAGAAAGGTTTAGAAAGAATTGAGGGGAAATTATCATGAATGATATAATTTTGTTGGAACTTCCTAAAGGCCTAACTTTTAATAGAAAACTTTGATGTACTATGATAAAGGTAAAGAATCTCACATAAAGAGATTTTTTTTTCCTATCTCATAGGTCTTTTAAACATTTTCCTTTAAGGACTGTATTTTGTATTTAGCATAAATATTTGTTTGTAATGACTTATTTGATTTACTTTTTTACTTGTCTTGTTTCTTGTTTATATATTTATTTAGTTATTTTATCTTTAATTCTTATTCTTAACCTTATTTTATATTTATTGTAGTATTTAATTTAGGTTAATTATTAAAAAAATACCCAAACTTTTGTCAATTTTTTTATTATAGCCTGAACTTTTAAAAAGTGACAATAAAATGTCCAAACTTTTAACTTTTTTCAATTATAACCTATATTTTAAAAAACAACAATAAAATGCTCAAATTAGCCCTACGTTATATATTTTTCTTTCGATGCCCTCAGTTATTTATTTTTTGTTTATTCTTTTGACACCCTAAAGTACTCTCGCATTACAGAGTACTATACTAATAAACTTTTTGTTTTTAATTCGTGTTCTTAATGCCCTTAGTGTGAAGGCGTTGGAGTTGCATAATCTGAAAATCGAAGGGTGAAAACATTGAGAGAACAAACTAAAAATAAAAGAAAAGCTAAAATTAAAATGTAAGGTCGTCAGAGCTATATAATCTGATTGAGGTCATTTTTAAATAACAAAGTTGTTTTAATTATATGATTAAACGATGTCATTTCATTAATCTTAATTTTTTGTGTTAATTTTGGCTAATATGTATTAATATTTAAGATTTCTGAAACACGTGACAAGTCACGTAAGCAGACTTAACAGAAATACCAACGTTAGGTTAGAATTGAAAAATTTTAAAAGTTTGAACATTTTATTGTCACTTTTTAAAAATTAGGCTAGAATTGAAAAAAATTAAAAATTTAGACATTTTATTGATGTTTTTTAAAGTTCGAAATATAATTAAAAAATTGAAGAAATTTTGAGTTTTTTTTTATAATTAACTATTTATTTTATTACTTATTATATATTTTTAGTTATAAGTATTTGTTTATTTATATTTTATTTTAAATTATTATTTTCATTTTTTATAAATATATAAAAATAATCTCTCTATTAATTAAAAATTAAGGATACAATTACGTATTTCTAAACTTCCTTCAATTCAGTGAACAGTTAAGTTATTATTAGTGTTATTGATGTTTGTCGTTGTGCTTAAGAAAATCAAAGAAGATAAAGGCAAAACATTTAACTTACTTCTTAATTTTTGGTAAAAAAATCTAAGAAGGCCCATGTCATTACCTTTGATATAAGTTCACACTTTAACATTTTTTAAATCGAACAATTTACTCAATAATGTCTCTCTCTATTTAATGTTATATCCTAATTATATTGGTCCCGTGGCATGCTAAATAAAGTTACTGCCATCTTATGTGTAATAAAGATATTAATTTAAAATTTTTGAACAAATTTTTATTCATCTGTCAAATTGTCTCCTCTTAACTAATTATTTAAAGCTTGTCACTTTTAAATTTGCATTAATATTAACCACATTTACTTAAGCTCTTACCATTATATTCATAACTTTTTAACCACATTTATTTTGTCTCTTACTATTATGTTCATAACCTTTTAACCGCATTTACTTTATCTCTTAACATTATATTCATAACCTTTTATTTTCTAGTAAGATTGCACATTCAACGGAACATCATCTTCTCCTTCACCATTAACTTATGACTATGCAACTATTTGATAGACAACACTTTTCTCTATAATCATGATTGACCTAATTAATAAATGATAAAATTTGCCTTCCACTTAAATGATATCTTCTTTTCACCTAAAACAATAAGTCACTAACACTCTATCTATCAAGCCTTACCATATATTTCTATTCAACCCCACAAAATCCTCCAAAGCACTTGTCAAAGAAAACATATGTTGTGAATACAACTCAGATTAAATCACATTAAATGTGACGCAAATTGATACTAAAAAATACACACAATGCTTTGTAAAGCTAATTTGGCTCGTACATGCTCAGATTTGGCTCAGACAATATGTTTCAGATGACAAAACGGTACATGCCTCATTTTAACTACGAATCATTCACCTTGGACAACATATTAGTACACACCTTAATCCAGTAATAAGATTCAACCATTAGTCACATATTTATGCAAATTATAACATGCCCTTCCCTTGGGGGGCCTCTGGTGACATCATAATATGCATATAGTAAACGGTTTGCGCACAACTACTAATATGATGACACATACCATCAAAATTATGCTTGCACAATTAATTATATGACAACAATCACACTATTACGTAATAAACATATTTAAATCACAAGAAACTAATGATATAATAAAACTCCAAAATCTACCACAACATCCATATAGGCTTTCCTTCTAATTATACGTCCTAAAAAGCTCAATGGTTATATATTTCATTATTTGTAATTTTCATCTCTTATTTTCATTAATATAAAAATTATTTAATAAGCAGAAAATTAAATATAATTGATACTTTAATTTATTCTTCATTCATAAAAAGTAAGTGAAAAGATAAAAATGTAAAATAATTTATGAAAGGATTCTCTCAAACTTCTGAATGATATTTAAACAACTTAAATCATCATCTTCAATTTAACTTTATACAACAAAGGCACAAAATACTAACTAAAAGTTAAGGATGAGATAAATTCATATAATTAGAATATTGTTATTCTCTAGAATCTAAATGCCCTCCTCACAATGAATAAAAGGTTAAAATTCCCTTTTAGAGGAAAGAAAAAAAAGGGACTAAAATTGTTAAATTTACACTCGGAAATAAATATTTTTTATTTTACTCGAATTGGACCTAAGTTTGACTTGACCCGCTTATTAAACGCATAGTTTTGCTTAGCCAAACATTCAGCCCAGAATTTCTAAAAGGTCGGGCCCGGGCTAGTGGTAGGTCCAAGGCTGGACTTTTTAAAAATTTCTAGGCTCAAGACTTAGCCCGAAATTTGGTAAACTCAAATCTAGCCGGTTGACTTCGACCAAACCGCCCAATCCGAGCCTTGTTGCCGTCCCAAATATCGTTAGATATTTGTGATGGTCTTGCTTCTAAGACTATCTTAGCCATGAAGAGAGCAAGAAAACATAGCCTTATTCTATCCACTTCTAACTTCGCTACAGGGCTTTAATGGCTTCCACTTTCCTTCGCTCGCTCTCTCACCTAAACCCTCTTCACCAAAACCATCTCAGCCCCATCACAAACCCACCAACACTCCTCATCCAAAAGAGCCAAAATCCACAAGGAACACACTTCCCTGCCATAAAATGCAC
>JANSVA010000218.1:51143308-51159048 GCA_025504915.1 Erythroxylum reticulatum | reverse complement strand
AATAAATTGTTAACCTATGAGTAGAGATGTAGGTTCAAGTTCCACTCTATTTTTTTAATTTGGCTTGAATTTTAATTAGGATTGAAATATTCGGTCCAAACTCAAACTTGATAAGAAACGAAACATTTGACTTAAACCTAAGCCTAATCAAGTTTTAACCCGGTGTTTAGAGTACAATTTTGTACCAACCGGTCATACTTAAAATCAAAATTTTATAGAAAAGTTTAATTGCAGTCTAAAACTCAACGAATTTGGATCAAATCTATTGATTTTGAGTCGGATTAGGCTGAACTCTAACCATTTTGCTATGCCTAAAAATAAAATTTGTGTTAATTGGCATGTAGAATATCATTTTAATGTTAGTCAACAACTATACTTTTTATTTTTAAACCCTTAAAGATATGTAACTCTTATTGTAATATTTATCTTATAAACATTTTTAGTGATAACAATGATGCACTACTTCATAGTTGGGATGATAATGCACTAATGACCTATCAATATCCTCTCTGGTTTACCGCATAATCCATCATCTTCTGTGTTAGTCTGTGATCCTTAAAAGACATTTATGATTTAATGCAGAGGCATATACATCCCAATGATCGGATGAAAAGACCACGATTTATCTGAGTTCAAGATAGGGGAATTTCATGGTAGGTAGAGCTCAGTGTGAAACCATGCTAGGGTCCTATCACACAGTGAATTAGAAGTTCGACCGACGACCAAACAAAGTTGTCAAGTCTCCAAATTTAAATTTAGTCCTGAGTTGAAACGATTAGCTCCTTTGCATTCATTCTTTGGATTTTCTGATTTCAACCCTGGAACTATAGTAGCTTTCTTGGCGCGACAGTCTGAGGAATTTTATTGTAATTATAAGTTTCTGAAGGGGGAAAAAAAAAGAAGAAGAGGAGGAGGAAATCTGCTAATTTTCAACCGAATAAATTTCTCACGTTCCTAAATCAGCAGATTCAGATTCAGTCTTGTCCAAGACAATGGTTTGCTATGAATTCATTGAATGATTATAGAGGGGGAACATTTGCAATACAATATGGAATTTATTACAGAATGCTCTGCATACACAGTTAAGGAGGACAATAAGGGCTAGGATTAGTTTTCACATACAAGAACTTTCTCTTATGACCATTTTGCAGATTGGGGAAATTGCACATTTCTTCAATCTCCAAGTGCATATTTGTAGCAATATAATGTTACTATTACTCACCAAATCAATGAATGCAATTGACTTGGGCTCAAAAAATTTCATGGAGTTCATCCACTATATGCTATGTCTTCTTGGCCTGCATTAGCAATGAATGAGCTGTGAGCTAAAAGTGACATCCTTAGCTGAAACAAGCACTTCACAGGATACAAAGACACCAACTCATCCAAATAGTCAAAGTGCAAAGGAACTGTATACTAACTAATACATAGTTTGAGGTAATTTAGTCAGACATCTAGTAAATAGGAGCCTGATGGATGGATCAATGTTTTTATGTCATAATCTTCAAAATTTTGGTCTTACAAAAAAGGAAAAGGAAGAAAAAAAGAACTTGTAAGTGTAAGAGTTAATTGAGCTCTCTAAAAGATTACTCAGATATTGTAGTTTAGGCCTCATGGACATCCCAAATACCAACAAGTGGCTAAAACTTACGTTGTTTAGTATATAAAATGATGACTTTTACATTTTCTTTTCCTTTTCTCCTTTATATTGTTGTAGGGCCTTCATGGCAGTGTGAAAATTATAGTAAAGTGGTATACCTTCTTTAAATATTTCTTGTGAAGTTTCATTGCTCCGCTGCATGCTTTTTTCACATCCAAATTTCCAGTCATGTCATTTAGTATCTGAAAAGCATCATGGAAAAGAAAGATCAGTGAAATGAAAATAGAAGAGACTTCCTGCAGAAATCTTGAGATCCTATTCCCCACCTATTGCTGCAAGACCTTCTTATCTTGTCTCTGTTTCTATTTATCTATTGTCTAATGGTTGAGAACCAGTATATTCAGTACTTTCTGACTACATCTTTTTAAACAGTTGTCCACACTAACCGAATGCACTTGATTACCAAATTCCATCAATAACAAACTACTTAGGGCTTCATAAACAATGAATTGAACATGAAGTACGCACCACTACTGCAAATAAATATGGACCGAGCTACTGTGATCTAGTTCATTCTCGTTTTTGAAGACACACAAAAGAAATGCTTATGAATGAGAATAATCCATATCATTTTTGTGCGGATAACCATCAATCCTACTTTATTGGCATTTTAATGGATGGTGAGCTAAGATGTTGGAACTTCTGTAACAGTTATCACTTCCCACAACAAAAGAAATAAGCAACTTGGGGATAACTTTCACTTCGTAGCGCGTGTTTTGTGTCTTTAAGATCTCTAGTTGTACTTTTTACTTGGTCATATATTGTCCATAAACTACACAGCCTTAAGGTGCCCAAAGCATAGTGAAAGAACCAATTTATCATACTGACCTTAACAACATCATCCAGTCCCCGAGCTTCTGTGAATAACTTTGAGCTCTTATCTTTCAAGACACTAGCAACAAGGAAAATAGAAATGGGAAGGGGTGCTTCTGAATTTGTTGCCCCATTCTTCTTATTTTCCCTCTCGAACTTGCCATAGTGCCAAATGGACTTCGTTCTTCCTTTAGATCCTTCTGCTTTTTCATTATTCGCATCAGCCTCTTCATACATCTCAAATAAGTTAGGATCATACTCAAGGGCCCACATCATCTGTTGGAAGTAAATAAAACATATAAAATAAATAGAAGAATTTGGCATTCAATATGCATGAAGGCTTTTGAGAGTATGTAAGTTAAAAGTAATAGTTGAAATAGTCCACTGGGAAAACAATAAACTTCGTAGGGAAAGAAAAATGCAATGCAATTGCGGAAACACATGCAACTTCTGGGAACCAAAGATATGCTCTGTATGGGAGTTTACACTCTGCTAGGAGCTCAATTCTACGATACAGGCAAAGAAATGTTCCTGGTTTGGATCTTGTACAAGCTGGAAAGAATAAGGAGATAAACATCTATTCAGTCATGCAAGACTTACTGGCTACACAGACTAAGGAGATAAAAATCTCAAGACTCAACAAACGATAACTTGCATTACCCCATAAAGCAGCTTATATTGTTTCTCAATTCCTAAAACCATAAAAGATATATCAAATATTGGGAGAGGCTGAATCGTACCTCCCAAAGATAGAGTGAGTCACAAAAAGAAAACTCCTGGCGGAATAGAACCATAAGCATGCGAAAAGCAAACAAGTAATCACCTCCACCAAGTGCATCTGTGGTCAAAATTTGTGTTGATACTTCTATTCTGAAGTATGAATTGGTAATGCAACTATGCAAGAGAAAAAGTATGAAGAAAGCACAATTCCAAAGCAAATAACCCCAGAAATGAAATCAAGATAGCTGTACAATTGACCAATCATACAGAATCAAAGCTCAACGCTACACGCTGCATTAAGAAAACAGCCCAATTGACATTGTTTGTCAAAAGGATTAAAGAGAGCAGTGAAACAGTCACGCAAAATCCACTAAAGACAACAAATATAATAAATACAAAGGACTGTAAAAGATTACTCTATGGGTAATACCTAAATGTTGATGAAGTTTTGGATCAATAACTTGTGTAATTGCAACCAAATTACCAAGCTGTGTTTCCACTCCAATAGAGCTCTCAGTGCATCTGAAATTCCCTCTCTTTATTTAAACAAGAATTGAACATAAGAAATTGGAAAACGTAACAGAAAAGAAAAGTAACGGTAAAATAGGCTAAGAAATAACAAAGAGACATTCGTTAGCAGATAAGTAGAAACAACTGGTGTGGATATTATTCAACTCTAATTAAATACAGGATTACTAATTATGACAGAAGTAGAAGTTTTTAATGTTGGAGGACATGGAATAAATTATAAAAGCAAGTCAAGATAGCCATAAGGGAGGTAGGTAGGCATCAAAATGACTAAACGTGAAGAATGAGAACAAAGTGGGGAAAAAAGATAAACCCTCATTGAATAACTATTATCAATTTCTTCTTGTGTAAATGGTAAAAACCTGAAAGCACATAAGAGGAAAGTAGATACATGTAAGTCAAATTATCATACAGTTAACCACGATCTTATGCATGCATACATACTAGTCTAATACAAGATGCAAAAACAGGTCAAGTAAAAGAAAGATACCAATCTTCTCATCAAACGTTCAAAGCACCAAAAAGCATCAGCTTCATCTTCAAGAAGTATTATCATGGGGGAACAAAGATCACTCATCCCTGCTCAATCATAAAGGAATTTTTTATAGATATCACATCTTTGCATGAAACTGAGACATTATATCAAAGGCATCTTATTGTACATATTCCACTCAAAAGCAAAATGATGCACGCAGCGATCCTACTCAACCATGTATGTGCTACATAGAAAAAAATAAGAAGTTGAAAATCTTGAAAATTTAAACCATTTGATGAAATTCCAATGTATTCAATATCATTAATGACCTGCATAACAAAAGAAATTAGTCTAAATATGTACCTTGACAATAGCTAACATCTATATCAATCCAAGCATAAACAGCAAGAATATCCCAAAGTTTTGACAAGTTTTCTTGCTTCTCATAAAATACCAGTGTCCTGTCCGTGCGAACGACATCAAGGCCTACCATAAATATTAATTCAGAAAAAGATTACAATTGAAGAGAAATTACAAAATTTATCTTGCATTTCAGTAACTCAAGTTATAAACAGTAAACAGAAATTTCAGGAAGCATGCTTGTACATATAGAACTGCAATTATATCTCAATATGTTGACTTAACCATAAAGCATGAACCTTATACCCAAAGTTTTGCCTCTGTATATATGTAGAGAGAAAGAGAGGTTATGTTAAACAGGAATGAACTTTGTAAAACTGTGCTAGGCAGCATGACCAAATCTGAAAATTATTCAGAAATTATTTAAGTTACATGAGAATAAGTACTGCACAAGGATATAAATTGCTTTCACCAATTATTTATGTTTTACTATGGATAATCAGGCAAAGAAAAACACTGATAGAATAATCGGAGTTTTTCATAAGAAAAGTTGAGATAATGACAAACTTCACTAACCTATTTGATGTAGGGTAAGCATCCACTGGATCACTTTTTTGTCCAAAGGACCACAACTAGTAAGCTCTTTCACCATTTCTGAACTGGAGGCATTTATACTTGATTGATTTATGCCATTAGCATCTATTGCATTGCCATTTGCATCCATATTACCATTTGACGAGGAAGCCAGCCCCTTTTCTTGATTTGTTTCTAGAAGCACTAATGGTTCTTGAATAGGCTGACCATCCTCAGTAATTACAGGTGCCGTAATAAACCTGCCACTTCCAACAATAGGAAACATTTCCCGGCACTCCTCCTTCCACCTAGCATATTGCACCCTGAAATTGCGACATTAGGGAAATTTTCAAATGTTCAGTAAAACGGAATAGGCCATCATTTTTTATTCACACGCAAGCATAAGATAAGACTTGCACTTAAGATAATATACCCACATTCAAGAAGAAAATATATGTTAGCACCTGGCTTAAGATATAGAAATGAAAAAGTGGTTCTCAGGTCATTATTTCAAAGAAGATCCTGGAATCACATAGCAAATAATGAGTCAGAAGACCTATCGTTAGCACATTAGTGTACATGGGCCTAAAGATGTATAGTGCCCCATGAAATTTGTTATCATACATATACAGAGCTATCAAGGTAAAGAAATGGCAATAAAATTATAAAATACCAGAGGCAAGGAATTCTAAAACATAGTCATTCTACCCAGTTAACATTCATTGAACAATCATGAACAAGAATCTTGTTATTCTTCCCCCATTAATTATCAGCAACATCTCACCAATAGAATGCAAGGATTAAAAGTGAACTACCTTCTATGTGATCGTATCTGTTCTCTTACATCAAATGCGCTCCTAGGATCATAACAACCAAGCAAAAACTCCCAGACTTCTCCTCTAATTGAAGGATGGATCCCCTAAAATTCACACATAACCAAGTAAAAAAATTAAGATACATAAAAATAGGGAAAAGAAAAAGAGAATCAATCTTTCATATTGGCTGCATTATCTGAAATCAAGGGATGCACTTACCCCGCGTTGAATTCGGCCGAGAGTCTTGCCTATATCCAGGAATCCATCTAGACTAAATGCAGAATGCCATTTTCTAGCACTCAGAGTTTTGCCAGCCTGTAGTAGCATATTATCAAAAAATGGAAGTTACAGTAGTTGCATTAACAAGCAACATCATTAACATCTAGATTAGAATAAAGAGCATATACATATGATTAATATCCCAGTGACTACAAATGTTGGATGGTTATGTTTGAATGTCAACATGATTCCTACAGGAATTGAAAACTTCTTTGTCTCTTTTCTATCTCCTATCGTCCCAATTCATCGCTAAAAGGAAAGTGGTGACAAGATAAAACTTGTTCATAACTGCATTTTCAAATAAATGCACTAATCGCAATGTATCTCAATTTCCTCGTACTAAAATACAAATTATGTCCAACCGCATGCTATTACAGTTATATTCACACACGAGTCTTTAATCCAGATGCAGGAATGACCACTGATCAATTATTCTACAATAATCCCAATAAGATGAGTTGAAAAAAAGAATTAAGGGAATAAACTGTCAATCTAAATATCATATTATACAACACATAAATGGAACAAGTTGTTAATCTTAATACAACACATAAATGGCACTGATCCAAAATAGCAAAATAGCAAAATGGGCACTTCACAAAAGATGAAAAATTTCACCAAAGAACACGAACCTTGATTTTGAATCTGGTTTTGGGAACATCAGTGCACTCAGGCCGGACTTGGTAGTAAGAATCCGCAGACTCTCCAGCGTCCCTCTACATTGACAAAGAAAATACCTCCTCAACTTCTCCAGAAAAACCAAAAAAGAAAAAGACGAAATCTTTCAACAGAATGCTGCAACTTTCTACCCGCCAACCAGGAGCTGACTTCCTCAGAATTGGAAGATCAATAAATTGAAAAGGGTGAGAAAGCGTTTGAGTTAATGATGGAAGACCGAGCTGCCAACAACAACAGAGACGACAGGTTCAAACTAAAGAATAAGGATGATGAAATTAAAAAGAGAAATCAGGAAAAGGCTGTAATCTTTCTTCGTCCCGTTTTCTTAATATTTTACCTTAAATTTTTGTTATCTTTTTCCTTTTATGCAATTAACAATCCCAGAGAGATCTTATCGGCAGCGGCCTAAAATGTAATAACTACAATTTAGGTACTGACATGTTTGGGTGGTTAGTACTTGTTAACGATGTCTTAAGACATGTTATTGTGTCATTCTATAGTTAATTAATCTAATTACTTCTTAGAAGGAGATAAACTGGCGTTTTCTCTTCTTCTTTTTGCACTTTTTTAGGTTTCTATTTTTGTTAAATTATGTTTACCCAATTCTTCCTAGTGACCGGAGAGAAAATAGCGCATGATTCTCTGACTGACTTCTCCAATAGATTTTCGCGGGAAGGTAGAGATGTGCGCTAAGATTGGTGTTTTATGGAGTTTTGTTCCAATCGCTAGTGCTGCTCGTCAAAAAAACGCACATTCGCTAGTGGAAAGTTACGTGTGGTGCCCACGTTGTGCGACGTGAAGTAGGGTCGTGACGCTTCCAAGTTGGCCAAAGTGGAAGGAGTTGATTGACCTTCGTTTTGGCTTTTACTTTTCAAGAAGACGGAAGACTGACCGTTTTGCAAAATTTCAAGGTGTTTGTATAAGTTTAAAGTTTATTGACCATCTTAAAATTAAACTTATGTAGCACGTATGTATGTTTTAGACAAATTCAAACCATCCTATTATCAAATTTGGTGTGGTAGATCTTACTTTTCCTGATAATTAATGTTTGAAAAATCATATCAAATATTCACATAGTTAATTTGATTTAAAAACTAATTCACACAGTCTGGATAATTTTGTATGCCCAAAATTATACAGACTATTCTCAAATCGTGACAGAATCCGAAAACTCAACTTTAAGCTAAAGTTTAAAACTCTTATAGACAAAATTAAAATTATATTCCTTCATAAAAATATAACCACATGTCTCTAATTTGATATGAACTTAAAATCATCCTATTTAGATGTCTACAAATCAAGTTATGAGCAATGCATGTTCAGTGAAAACACTACAGCTAACATATTCCGGCAATTACTTTTTCCATTTTTCCAAATTGTTTTTACTTTATACCAAGGTTAAACAGCCTGTTTATAGTTCATCAATTATACCTTTATTAGGCTTGAATCATACTCCAATTCCTCATTAATAACAGCTCTTATTCCAGTTCAAAATTATTCAACTAACAGCTAACAAAGTATCAAACCAGAATTTTTTACATTATTATGCATATAGTCTTAGTTCTTTCCCAATTCAAGAACATCAAATTAACATCTTTCTTCAGCATAAATCCACCTTCATTATACTTCAAATTCATACCTAATTCATATAAATCAATCTATATCCCATGGTTTTCATAAACCAAAAATAAAACAAAAAAACTTTGAAGTTCATGTAACATTTCCCAGCACATATCTTCATCAATATCACATGTATTTCATTCCAATTCAAGCATCATTCTTATATCATTTGACATGCCATAAAACTCATATTGTTACTTACCTACTAGGCTTCCAATTCAACATAAAATTTCAGATTAAACTAAGTCTCCATGAAAGCAAAATCAACACAAACTTATGGTAAAAGCAAGGTGATTTTCGAACAGCAATATGAAGATCATAATCAGCTAGTTTTCTTGGCAATTTGGTGAAGGATTCAGGTTTGATTTTCTTGCAAAACTTTAGCTAGGGTTAAGAACAAAATACAGACAAAATTTGGAGCAATTTCGGTGGAGAAAGGTGAGGGAAACAACAAAAACATTGCTGCTGGAATTTGCTCCATCATCATGCTAAGTGTCAACTTTTAAACTGACCATATGTCTTAAGGCATGTAATACATTTGCCTAATTAATCAGCTGCTACTAGTCCACATATTAGGTTACCATTTGTCCCCTACTAAATCAGTCCACATGTCATTCCAAGATTGGTCCATATGTCACATAATAATTGGTCCAATTATCATTTAATTATTAGTCCATTTGTCACACATTTAACTATGTCAAATATCACTCAATTTAAGGCTTATTCACCCTAATTTTCATGTAACAATTTATCCTACAGCTTAACATTTGTCCCAGTCCAAATGTACATTTAATCCATCAATTTTCCAATCCATAACATTAATTCTCATTTACTAGTTGAAATCCAATCATACCAAAAATCAAGACATATTAATTCATAATTCACATCATAATTACTTAACATTTTTCATACCCCGAAATAAGTCAACTGAGTACATATGCTAACTTGTAATGTGCACAAATATTAATTCGTGTATGAATGCTAATGTTATGCATGTATATGCAATATTTGATCTAGGTTTAAACCGTAAGCATATTCTGAAAAAATGAAATATTACAAGTTAGGAATAGGTCCTTAATGATCGATAGGATTTTAGAGGGCTGCAACTACCCTTGATTAATATATGCTACCTAAAGGCTATTTTCCATGCCTTCATCCCTATCTCTTAAAGTTTGGATGTAAAGTCAATTTTAAAAAACTTTTTAAGGTTCTTTTCTCGATTGAAGCTAAAAGAACCAATCTAAATATTGATATATCATTGAAGCGAATAATTTATTTCTATTCCTTGTTATTTATCTTTTATCTTTATTATTTAATTTTTTGCTACTATTTGGATTACTGTTAAATATTAATAAATAACATAACATGAATTCTTTTATTTCTCTTCTATCTCCTATCTAGTTAGTTTAATTATTCACTTGAGTAATTATAATTGGGACATCAATCTAAGGCAACTGTTCAAATTTATTATGAAAAAGTTGTGAGGTGCTCAACAAACCTTTTTAGACTTTGAATTGATACAAAAAAAACCTATTTTTTCAACCTAATATATTGCTATCTTAATTCAAAGTTCCCAAGGTTCCTTTATGTTTTATTTTTACATAGAACATATTACTCTTTCTCTTTTTAATTTACGCTATTTGACTATTCCAAATCTCTATTAAAAGTCATTAGATTATTTATTACTACAGGATGTTCTAACATGAATACACAAGCATGGATATAGATAATGATCTAATAATAATAACAAGGCCCTACGACAAAAGCTTGAAACTAAACTATATAATGAGAAAGTCTTATATATAGTCCCATGAGAAAGGAGCGGCTACCTATTTAAATTTCGACTAACCACTACCAGTCAATTTGGCTTTGGGGCCACCCCATACTCTACCATTATTATAGTGGTATGGGATTCAAGATAAAGAAATATCAAGGCAACATATATGTTTTTCCTTTATACGTTACTTAGATGTGTTTTTATACTCTTAATTATTCTTCTCCAAACATGAATCACAACTTCACTTGATCTTCACATAATCTACCCTTCTTAATGTCAAGAAAGGAGCCACTTTTCTTTTTTGTCTCTAAAAGTGTCTTTTGATCTCCCTATTTAAAACAATTGACTAAGTGGTCTTTCTTGCTTTTCATCCCAAGTAAAAGTTCATGATTTCAATCCTTTGCTACGAGTAAGGATTGCTATATTGAAAAATAGAAATGGAATGAGCAGATTCAATACAAAGGAATAAGTTCAACTAAGGGATTGATTGACAAAAGGTAAATTATCTAAGGAAGAAAGGAAGAGAACGAAAGCATTGAAGCATTCCCAAAGGTTGCAAAACCAATGAAAGGCTTTGAAGCTAGTTGAGTTCCCTGTTAAGGCTGAGGTAACTAAACTCACCTTTAAATATACAACTTGACACCAATTTGGAAGTAGCCCTTACTTCTTTCCAGAGAGCTGAATTATAGGATTCCTTAAGTGAATAGGAAATGGATGCCTTATAACTACCAATTTTTGGGCTAGACACTAAAAGGATTCTTAAGCATGCCTTTGACATTCAATCTTATCTCACATTCATTTGCCTCTTTAACCCATTTTATATCCAAATGTAAAGTTAAAATTATTATGTTAGCCACATCATTGAAAAATAATCAAAACTAATATTTTGACTTTAGTTGTACGTGTTTCAAAAGGTTAGTCACTAAATTAAATATCTTAAAGATTTGACACTGGAATAAAATTTTTTCAAAAGTTTAATACTATAGAAATTGTTATATCCTAATTTAAATTGACTACACAATAACAATTAAAACTTAATTAAGGAAACTAAAGACTTGAAAATAGTATGTTAAGTTTTGATTAGTATTTTTTTATATGCTTAAAAATGAAATTTCACTTTTCCTCCATTTTTTGATATGAATTTGACACTTCCTTCCCATTCATATTATCATAATCCATCATTTTCAAACTTTTGACATCCTTATTAAGAGTCAATCTAAATCTATAATCTCTCATCCCTTTCTTATGTTATATCAACCTAGAAATCTACATCCTTATTAAGAGTCAATCTAAATCTACAATCTCTCATCCCTTTCTTATATTATATCGACCTAGAAATCTACTATAAACTGCTCATTGCTTATGACCTAATTGTTAATTTCACCCCTCGTTCTCTTTGTCCAAGTTCAATATTGTATTAATAAAAAAATACTTCAATATAATTTAGAATACCCTAAATTTAGACTGACTTAACAATAACTCCCATTTAAGTTTTTAAAAATTACAAATTAAAATTAATTAATTAGAATAGATTTATAATTTTTGATAAACTTATAAAATATTTCACAATTTTTCTCTATTTCGTTGTAAGATTTGAAACCTATCTATCTTTAAAAATGTCGACATTAAGAGATTGATCTACTTATACAATTCTTTCTTTTTTTCATTTAATTTGAACTATTCAACTTTAAAAATAACAGTATTAAGAGTCAATAGAAACTAACTTAGCCATTTCAACTATTTCTTTTGATAATAAGTATTATTTTTATTTAAATTTAGTTGATATGTCAATATTCTATTTTAGAAAATCAAGTATACAAAAAATTTAGAATCTTTTAAATTAAACCTGTTATTGTTCTGCCAGCCAAAACTATAGCGAGATAAACTTAAACATTTCTTAACCTTGATAGATTTGGATTTTTGAGTAACTTAATAATTGTTAATTATTTCCTCCTTGATTTTAACTTGAAGTGGATTTTCCACTTTTTCTAATTTGATGCCTCAAATATTCAAATTCTTCTTTTCACTAGGAAGAACGTTTTTTTTCTTTTCCCCTTAATGAATGGAGTAAGTTGACCTTTTATCCTTGGTTAAGAATAGACTCTTATTCAAGATAAAAATCAACGTTGTAGTGAGGAAGAAACAACCTTGAATCCAAAGGTGGGGGAATATGCATATTAAAGTTAGAATTCAACGTAATTATGAGACTCTGTATAATTAATAATATTTAAATTTTATATTTCAAGTGGTTTTTTCTATTAAATTTTAACTGCATTGGCATCCAAGTAGGTTGAATTAAAGGGGAGTGCTCTTGAAATATATTTTCAGCATATTATTATTAATAAGTGAAAACATATACAATTGTAACTAATAAGTAAATAGAAAATGTACAATTCAACATTCATAAAAGATTCAAAATTAGAGAATTATATTTCAAATGCTGTTGTGACTGAAAATTAGAAAAACAAAATAATACTGCTTAAAAAAGTAGTATAGTTTAATGTATATATACCAAAGCCTTCGTAACATCAAAAATATTTTTTATTATCTAAAAAATTTATATTAGTCTAATTGGCAATGTGTCTAACAATTTGTTTATCTTTGTCTTAATTTTAGTATATAATTTATATATCGTAATACCAATTAGAATTAATACTAAATAATCTCATACTATAATTTCAGAATATTAAAAGGTTTGGAATGGAAGAGTTTAAGATATTTCATAAATAATTAATTAACTTTTTATAATTTAAGATTTTATACAACATTGAATCAATACAATGTGGAAAAGTAGTATTATATAGGGGATATAAAAGAGTTCCTATCTCTTTGTTTCAACTTATATATGAAAAGGAAAATACATGGATTAGCTAAATTTTGATCTTCCACCATAATTTCAAGCGCCTGAGCCTTCTGTTTGGAAGTGAAAAACAATGCAGTTTTCTCTGAGCTTAGCAGGTAAGGAGAAGAAGTAAATATAGAAGACAATGGTGCAAATTGGTAGTTCATAGAAGTGGCTTGTGGAAAGTTCAGGTCCAAGCTATGCAGGAATAGTACGGTTGGTGTCACTGTGACCTAAAGTAGAAGGCATGAATATTTCTTGGCAAAGTTCAAAGTAAAGTGTTAACCTATATGCCAAGTTACATTAAATACTAAGAAGAGGCATCAACAATCTGGGAACTACATCAAAAAGAAAGCAATATATAGATAGATATGCTTTGTACTGGAAGCTAAGAAATCAAAAGAAAAGAGAATAATAAAAAGCAGCAAAAGCTTCACTGCCACATATTGTAAAGCTCGTGCAACTTGGCCTACAAAAACCCTATGCATCTTCACCATTCTGGCCATATAGCTTAATCTCAGAATTTTGGCTTGAGAGACCACATTGTCATTTGTTCTTATCCAGAACCTTTTTTTTAGTGCCATTTTTAAAAATTTTATCAATGACTATATCCATCTTGAGATCGAAAATAATGAGTCAAAACAAGGCCTTTCATTATGTGTTGGGGCTTTTTTGTGTCATGTTGTTGATACAGAAGACTACGGCTATACAATTCCCAGTTGGAGGAGCCAAGGGTTGGGCAGTGCCTGATAATAGCAGTACTAACAGCCACAACCAATGGGCAGAAAGGATGCGATTTCAGATTGGGGATTCACTGTGTAAGCCTTTTTTCTATAAATCCCAAGAATCGATTCTTGTTTTCTTTTGCTTGTTTCTATTCTTAATTTCTTACGGAAGCACCTGACAAATAAGAGGCCGAAGCTGAAGGTGAAAAACTTGTCGAAAGTTAAATCTATTAATGGCTTTTCTCCATCCAGAAATTATTAACTTGGCAATCACTTTACTATTACGTCTTTTCTCCTATAAAAGAGTTATTATAGGATAATAATAATTTGTAACTTGTCTGAACTATGATTGTTTAGAATGGACATGTCGGACGTAAGAGATTAGGCTTAAGAAATTAACTATCTAAAATGACATGGAGCTTGGATTTAGGAACCAAGTTTTCACGTATGGTTCTTATTCCCACCCCATGCAGTGTTCGTCTACAACCCAGACCAAGACTCGGTGCTACAAGTGAAAAAGGAGGATTACGACAATTGCACTACCACTTCACCCCTCACAAAGTACACAGATGGTCACACTGTCTTCTCCTTGGATCGATCAGGGCCTTACTACTTCATAAGTGGGAACAAGGACAACTGTCTAAAGAATGAGAAGATAGTTGTAGTTGTGTTGGCTGACAGAAGCAACCATTCCTCACCTACTAACAAACAAGCCAATTCTCCACCGCCTCCGAGTCCGAGCCCAAATGTTACCGCCCCAACTCTGGCACCAGCGCCACCACCTGGAGGAATCATTGAAGTAGTCCCATCTCCAGCTCCGGCGGTCAACGAGCCCACAAATGCAGCTTCTTCTTCTTCCACGTTCATCAGTGTCATTGGTTGCATTGTAGCATTCTTTGCTTCCTACTCGTCTTTCGTTTTGCCGCTCTAAGTGGTGATTTGTTTGTCTTACCATTTTCCACTATTACTTTGTTTTTCTATCCATGATTTTTCCCTACTTGAGTTTGGTCGATTCCAAGTGGGTATTTGTTTAAGGATGCGAAATAAGTTATTTGTGTGATATATATGGCGTGTGCTTACTTGCTACTTCGTGTAAAGGATTGTACTGTATAGAACGAAATCAATAAATTCCACACCGTTTCGGATGCAACCTGCTCCTCATGCAATTTGTTTAGGATCAGATACAATTACCAAAAAAAAAAAAAAGCAGAGAGAGAGAGAGAGAGAGAAATCGAATAATAATTCAATATGCAACATCTCTTAACGATTATTATTTACTTAATTAATTGAAATGTTTCACAGACTTAATTTTAATAAAGAAAGATGTTCTTCCCATCTCATCTCTTATTCATCAAAAGAAAGAAATTGGCACAGCAAACACGTTGACAACATATTGATAAGACGACCTTCTCTACTAATTGTTTTTAATCCCATCCCAATCGTTTATTACGAGTCAGCAAAATGATAATAAAGAGATTCACACACTGTCAAGCCTTTGTACTTCTTTCATGTTTTCCCAATCAGCAACCACCCAGCGAATACGAATAGTAATTACTATCTGTTTGGTTAGCGTCTTCAATATGTAGAGACGGGATGAGACAGAACAGAACAGGACGGAGTAGAATAAGAATTAAAAACAGTAAAATGTTTGGTTGCGGTGGACAGAACAGCGAAAATTGTCTTCGTCATGAGGACAGAAATGTGTTTGATTGTAGGGGACAGAACAAAAAATAATGTTAATGACAAAAATGCCCCTAAAGTATAATATATTGGAAAGATGTAATTTATTGATTATTTCATAATTGTATCAATATTTATTTGAAGTGTATGTGTAATTTGTTAATTACGATGAAATAAAATGAGAAATTAGGCATA
>JANSVA010000218.1:51128586-51141814 GCA_025504915.1 Erythroxylum reticulatum | reverse complement strand
TCAACTATAAAAAGTAACCCACCTTGAATCTCCTTGCTTGAAAGCTTGTTCAAGGATGTCTCTCCTCTTGCTCCTCTAGCCTCCCTTCAATATTAACAAAACCTCATTCAAAAAGAACTCTAATTGGAAACCAAAAGAAACCCATGCATGAATTGATCCTAGAATACTTAAACCCATGTATTTTCTATGTTCTTAGAACAAAAACCTTTCTAAGACTCTGAAAGATTTAACATAGGCTTACCTTGAATCTTAACCAATTAATGAATTTCTTATCTTTAATGGAAGCTCTAATCTTCCTCTTTCTTTTTTCCTCCTTGATAACTCTCTAAATCCCTCTTGAAAGCTTAGTAAAATTAAAACCTAGCTCAACTCTCCTTTTTCTCTCAATCACCAACACCCTTTCTCTCTTCTTTCTTATTTTTCATTTTCTCTCTCTTCTCTTCTTCCTCACTAATGTTTTTGTCTTCTAAAGCACAAGCCTACAATTCCTTCTTCATATTTTTCCCTTCCTTCAATGCTTTAAGACTTTATAACTTAATTGATGTTCCAACAATGTCCCTCATGAAATCTTATCATTCTGACACTTTATTTCCCTTAACCTATAAGATAATATCTTACTCAAATTAGTATGCTATTTAACTCCAACACAATTTAATCTAGCAAAACCCTAAATTAATTTAATCATGCTTATTTATAAAAAAAATTTCCAAGGGCCAACAAAGCAAGGTCCAAAAGGTTTGAGACTTCACAATTGCTCTTTTGCTCCAGGATGGTTTAGGGGACATCTCCAATACAATACGCATTGAAGGATGACCACTGGAAGAGAAACTGTAAGGCTTTTATGGAGCCCTTAAAGCAGAAAAAGGCATCTGATGCCCCATCTACTTCAAGTATTTATGTTATTGATATTCATACTATTCCAGATAACAACATATGGGTATTAGATACCAATTGTGGCTCACACATTTGTACTAATATGCAAGGCCTCAAGAACAGTAGTCAACTTAACAAAGGAGAGTCAGACCTATAAGTGGGCAATGGAGCAAGAGTTGTTGCATTAGTTATAGGCACATATGTATTGACGCTCGTCAGTGGGCTTGTATTAGAATTGGAAAATTGTTTTTATGTACCTGCTTTGACAAAAAATGTAATGTCCATTTCTAGTTTTAATAAAGCTGGATTCCATTCAAATTTCAATAACAATGGTTGTTCAATTTATTTGAATGGAATGTTATATGCTTTGGGTACATTGTGCAATGGTATATACATATTGGATATGTCTAATCCGGTTCTAAATATCAACAATAACAAAAGAATAAAACAAGATAATGTGATATCGTCTTACTTATAGCATTGTCACCTTGGCCATATAAGTGAGAGACGCATGTCTAAATTACACAAGCGTGGTATTTTAGGTTCATTTGATTATAAATTATATGACACATACAAATCTTGCTTATTAGGCAAGATTACTAAGTTACCCTTCAAGGGAAAAGGTAAATGAGTTAGTGGATTTTTAGACCTAATACATACTGATGTATATGGTCCGATGTCCATACATGCCAAAGGTGGTTTCATATACTTCATTACCTTTATCAATGATCATTCTCGATATAGATATGCATATCTTATGAGATACAAGTCTGAAGCCTTTGAAAGGTTCAAAGAATTAAAAAATGAAGTTGAGAAACAACTTGGGAGAAGTATTAAATCACTTTGATTGGATCGAGGTGGTGAATACTTAAGCTAAGAGTTTTTGGATTATCTCATGGATAATGAAATATTATCCCTGTGGACTCCACCTTGCACACCACAATATAATGGTGTAGCTGAGAGGAGAAATCGAACCTTGTTAGAAATGGTGAGGTTTGTGATGGGTTTATGGGATTTACTAAAATCCTTTTAGAGGTATACAAAACTTCTATTTATGTACTAAACAGAGTCCCATCCAAGTCAGTTGATGTTGCTCCATATGAGATATGGACTAAAAAGAAATTATATAAAAATTTAGGGTTATCCTGCTTATGTGAAGCGGATTCAGTTAGATAAACTTGAAGCTAAATAGGACAAGTGTTTGTTTGTAGGATATCTTAAGGAAACTATAGGATATTAGTTCTACCATATTTCAGAACAAAAGATGTTTGTTTCAAAACATGCTGTCTTTTTATAGAGAGTTTCTTCTAAAAGAAGATAGTGGGAGCAAAATTGAACTTATGGAAATTCAAAATGCTCAAACAGATGCAGATCAACTGCTTGGACCTGAGACTATTGTTCATGAAGATGAAACAATAGTTTAACCTTCTGACACACAAGAAGTTTATAGGTAAAGTAGGATACGCCATGTTTTTGAGAGAAATGGATTTCTTATAAGTGAATTTAACGACATATTGCTCACAGAAGATGATGAACCTACGATCTGTGAAGAGGTTCTGAAGAGTTTAGCGTCTAACAAATGGCTTCAAGCTATGAAATAAGAAATGGACTCCATCTATGAAAACCAAGTATGTACTTTGGTTGACCTACTTGAAGGGATAAATCCATAGGGTGTAAATGAGTTTTCAAGAAGAAAACTGACTTGGAGGGTAATGTAGTTACCCATAAAGCTAGGCTGGTAGCTAAAGGTTATCATCAAAGGCAATGTGTTGACTATGACAATATATTTAGCCCAGTAGCTATACTTAAATCCATTAGAATACTCATAGCCATTATCACTCATTATGATTATAAGATATGGAAAATGGATGAGAAGACATCTTTCCTTAATGGAAACCTAACCAAGGATGTATATATGACACAACTTGATGGTTTTATATCCATGAATGGAGAAAAGGTATGTAAGCTTTAGAAATCAATTTATAGGTTAAAGCAAGCATCCAGGAGTTGGAAAATCCGATTTGATAAGACAATCAAAGATTTTAGTTTCTCACAAAATCCAGATGACTCGTGTGTATATAAGAAAGTTAGTGGGAGTGTAATCATGTTCCTTGTACTATATATAGATGACATATTGCTAATAGAAAATGGTGTCTCAGCTTTGCAATCAGTCAAACTTTAGTTAGCTAAGAACTTCTCTATGAAAGACCTTGGAGAAGTAACATATATTTTAGGGATAAGGATCTATGAAGATAGATCTAAAAGGTTGCTTGGTCTTTCTCAGTTTACATACATAGACAAGATGTTAAAGAAGTTTATCATGGAGCAGTCCAAGAGAGGTTATCTTCCCAAGGTAAATAGGTTACACTCTCTAAATTTATGTGTCCAAAGACACAAGATGAGAGGACTTGCATGAGTTTGATTCATTATGCTTTGATTATACGATCAATCATATACGCTATATTATGTACTAGACCTGATGTATCGTATGCTTTAAGTGTTACAATTAGATACCAATTGGACTTTTGTGAGGGTCATTAGGTAGCTGTCAAGAATATCCTTAAGTACTTGAGAAGAAGTAAGGATGTATTCTTGGTATATGGAGAAGATGATCTTGTGGTAAGTAGGTATACTGATGTTAGTTTCCAATCCTAGTCTGGATATGTATTATAAATGGTGGTGTAGTCAGTTGGAAAAATTCCAAATAAGAGACAACTACAGATTTGATAATAGAGGCAGAGTACATTGTAACTTTAGATATGGAAAAAGAAGCAATTTAGATTAAGAAGTATATCATGGAACATGGTGTGGTTATAAGCATCGCTGACCTAGTGTAGTTGTATTGCATCAACAACAGGGCTATAACGTAAACAAAGGAACCAAGGTCTCATCAGAAGTCCAAACATATACTCAGATGCTTCCATTTGATTAGAGAAATTATTGGTCGAAATGATGTCAAGATAGAGAGAGTTCCCACCGATCCGAATATAGCTTATCTGTTAAATAAGCCTATTTTCCAAAAGAGTTTTGTGTCATATGTACACACTTATGGTATTAGATATCAAGGTGATTGGCTTTAGTGAAATTGGGAGTTTGTTAGAGAAGTGATCTAAAGGCAATCACCTTTAGCACTTATTATACAAATCATTTTATAATTAATAAAGGAATTTTTCATTATTTCAATGTTCGTACATTTATGGATTTGATGTTGATCTTAAACTAATTTAATGAAGTCCTTGATACAAAACATAGCATGGAGAAAATCATGACAAGATTATGATAATAATATTCCTATCATATATAATTATGTTATTATCTAAACTTTCCCTAGTCATAGGATTAATGAGATGTGATATCATTAATTCAGATAGACCAACCAATACATATTATGCTCCTTGATTGGATCGATCTCATAAGCTATAGACATGAGTTGTTTAGAGTTAACATGTGGATGCTTACTAAGGGTAGTAAGTACATTGGATTGACCTATTATGAGACAACCATATGGATATTCTATTCCAGTGTCAATGATAGTCTCATCATAGCAATGGAGGTAAGTATCATTTGACTTGAGGTGCTCAAGGATATCTTAGATATTGATCGTGTGCTTTGACTCCATTCATCGGTGCCTTTCAGGAGTTACTAATAGGGTGGTGATTGGGTACAGTTTGAGGTATTCAGAGATAATTGAATAGCTAATAAATGATTCACCACTCTTGATAGAAGGAGATGATACCCACAACCTCTTGTTGGGGTCATTACTAGGGGGTCTTTGGCCAAAGTAGATATATGTCATGAAGAGAGTCTTTAATGATACATAGAATGATGAGATTCTCAGGACAAGATATAATATCACTTCGACTAGATATAAGGTAGTCAGTCTAGTGAGAGTTGACGCTTTGACCATGCTTTGCTCTAAGTAAGGTATAGATAGTGAAAGGACAAATTGCATGGTAACATTGCGTATGAAAGGGTTCGGAGTCAAACCACTGATTTTTTGTTCAATTGGGGGTCATGATCTGTTGTTCGGTACCGCTCTTAACTTACTTGAATTAAATGTTATTTTAAGTGACCAATATAATCGGGAACCTAATGGGTCACACACATAGCAGATTCGAAGGATGAGTAAATTGGTCTTAAATGGTAATTCAAGATATAAGGGAATGTTTCAAGATTGTATCGTGATGCAATCGTGGTAGAAAATGTTACATGGAATGAATTAGAAATAAGTGTTGTTGGCTGCCAATATGGTTATTAACTTCCCATAACTTCCATTAATGCATATTATTCATGGTTATTAACTTCCCATAACTTTCATTGATGCATATTATTCATAGCCATTAACTTCCCATAACTCTACATTAGTGATGGGGTTATGAAAGGCCAAATGGTGCAGAAAATAGAGATGATTTTTGTACATCTTGTGTAAGACATAAGTGAAAAGAAAGGTTCTTTCTTACACACACAATCTTTTTCTCTCTAACTCTTACAAGAGTTCTTGTCTTTGCTAGCACAAAGAAAGAATTTTAGTCATCTCCTAGTGAGGTTTCATCCTTCTATCTTCGTGTGGACTTTTATTAAAGACGGTCTACATTAATCGTTGTGGTTTACAACAACCCAACGCGGAGAAGATTAAAAAACGAAGGAGATCGTTAGAAAGGTGCATCTTACATTTTATGTTTTTGTCTTCTATATCTATATTCATGAGTAGATCTAATTTTTGAGGTTCTGTTTTATTTTTCACTACGTATATTTGATATATATTATATATGAGAAGCATGATTGAGACCTTACAACTAGATGGTGGTATAATGCAAATGCATCATTCAATGCTGCTTAATCTTACTCTTACTAGCCTATAATGAATGTTATTGCCTCTTACAGTTTATGATATAAAGTTCTTTCAATTGATGACTATAAAGGTAATCTTCTGACTAGTCCTATTTATGATAGTTGGATAAATAGAAGAAGTGAGTTTATTATTAATTTTTTGGTTTATTCTACTAAGGAAATAATGTTTTTGAAGTCTATTGACGAGTCTAGCCTTATTAGAAATGATAATACTCCATTTTAGATATTTAATAAAGCTATTAATGAAGTTGGACCTAAAAACATTTTACAGTTTATCACTAACAATGATTTTCCTTATAAAGTAGCTAGAAAAATGTTATAAAATAAGTGTAATTCTTTTTAGGTACTCTTTGTGTTACACATTGTATTAACCTAATGTTGAAAAATATAGGAGATATTAGATACTTTACTATCATTGACAAAACTATGTAAAAAGCAACAAAAGTGAATAAGTTCATCTATAATTGTACATTAATCCTAAATTTAATGAAAAACATTTCACCAATGGTAAGAATTTGTGTCGTTCTATTATTATAATTTTTATGACTAATTTCCTATCACTTCAACATTTTGTTTTAATGAAGAAGGAGCTCAGCCAAATATTCACAAGTAATAAGTGAGTTTCATCTTAGTATGTTGGGTCTAATGATGTGAATGGATGTTTGTAGAATTATACTTGAAGATCATAAATTTTGGTTTCAACATCAATCTGTCATCCGAGTTTGTGAGCTTTTAGTCAGAGTACTTCGTATGACTGATAGTGATGAGAAGACAATAATGAGTTAATTTTTATAATGTCGTAGAGGGGAAAGAAAGTAATTAAAGCCAATTTGAAAACTAAGCCTTCTTTGTATACCTTATCTTGCAATCACCAATGAACGATAAGAAAAAGGCAACTTTACTCTCTATTATTTGCAGCTAGGACATTTTTTTATCTTAGTGTTTATTTTAGGCTAAGTTTTACAAAGAAAGTTGAAGTTAATAGGAGAATGATATTAACTATTATAATAATTGTTACTCATGAGATGATGAAAGATTTCCTCAGCTCACCAATGAAGGTGTATAAGAATGTTTCTGATGAATTTGGGAAGTCCTTTACAATTCGTCAAAGAGGCAAACTTAATTCAGGTATATATTTTTTTCACTTTTGTTGCCAGTAGAAAATTAATCGTTACTTGATTTTGTTTATAAGGTTACTTTTATTGTCTTACAGTTGCTTAGTAGGACTAATCTTGAAATGGTGTTGTAGAATGAAAATGATTTGTGATTCAAATTCTAAGTCAATATATGAGTGAAATAATGTGAAAGGAATTAAAGCACAATTTAATTCATTAATTCCAAGAAAACTAATACATTGGAACACAAAAGATTGAACAATTTGTCTTTGTTTGATATAACTTAAAACTTCAAGAAAGATATTTTATTATCATTATTAAGTTGAATATAATTTCTTAATAATTTAATCTTATTTGTTTACTGGAATCTTAATAGAACAAGTAGTTCTACATATTCGATTTGCCTTAACCATGTCGATATTTTAGTAGATTGAGTTTCTAAGGAATTAAGTTTGATAGATAATAGTGACTTGGAAGCTAATCTTAGATGAGAAGATATTTATAGGTCACTTGGTGCAATAAATTTGAATGATGATAACGCTGATTAGACTCCTCTCAATGACAAGGATTTTGTACTAAGTAAAAATTGGAGTCAATGTGATTTAAGTAGATATTTGACTAAATGAAATTTAAGGTTTTTATTTCTTTTGTTTTGTTTTAATTTCACTTATATTTGATATATATGTTAAACTATATATATATACAATATAAATATAAAACTTTTAACTGTAAGTATTTTTATATTAGGTTTCGCTTCTATTTGGATGTATTCCGCTGGATGAACTCTTGTTATAATACTTATAGAGTTATGGACCTTTATTATTTTTACTGTATGATGTTTTGATGTAATTATTCTTTATATGATGTAAATTGTAACATTTTAAATACTTTACATTATTCTTAGTTATGAGTGTGTGTGTGTGTGTGATGATCAAAGATCTTTTTTTCTTATAATAATTGTGATTATTATTTATATGTGAAATATATGAAAAATAATATTAATAGAAATAAAGAGATAGTAATTTCAAATTCATACTATTATGATTTTGGAGATACGGTTGATGTAAAATTAAAAACTATATAGCACAATATATTGACAGATTATTTTAAAATAACAAATTTGTAATTTTAAAAAAATTCAGTACCACTTTGTAATTTTTAGAAACTATCCGAAACGATATCTAATATTGACTAATACTAGAATCAAATATAGTATTGACACTAGTATAGTATTCAATATTGATTGATAATGGAATCAAATATATTATTGACACTAGTATAGTGTTCATAACAGTGATGGGTACTAAAGACATACAAATAGAACAAGATACATCTTTTTTATTGATTTAAACTTACAAAATTTGTTATGCTTGGACGTATGAGATTCGAATTGCAATATAGACGCATTTGAATAATTTGAAATAATTTAGTATTCAATTTTATTATTATTAGTAATTCTTTGTTTGAATGAATTAAATATTTTTTAGATCTCATATCTTGAAAAAGTTTTAACTTGATTTCTTTGATTTGAAATTATAATATGAGAAGTTGTAATTTTTTACGATTCTTTTATTGAAAACTTGGGCAGATTTCTAAGTTTTGTTGATTAATCAGGAGATATGTTTTGTTTAATTACTCCGCGAAGATTATGTTGTACTTTACTATTGAGCAAAAAAAGAAATATATCAAAATAGGGTTCAGATTTTTACAATAAATATTTTGAGTGATGGAATTTGAATCAACAAGTTTAATTCTTATTCTCCAAATGGAATGGTAATTTTTATGAGAAGGGTATCTTCAAACTCCGAGCGATACGGACGCATCAATTGTAAAAGCAGAGGGAGCTAGCTAGAAATAAGCAAAGAATTAAATGGTTGGTTGGTTTGTAAACATCTTTTGAATCGTCACACTTAATGAGTTGGAGGATTAAGTGGGGTTGTTAGGTTATCGTTGAAAATATCAAGTCAGCATCAGGAAAATAAAACCCAAACTTTCGGATACTCAACCGAAAGCTTTGAAATTAAGTAGATACCAGGATAGTGTGTCGAATTTATCAATTAAAGCTAACGAAAGTTGGAGAATGACATGCGGCTTATGGCTTACGAAAGCTTGATTCTATGCAGTATGTGGGGGTTTGATGGTGAGTCAAATTAAAGAACAACCCACTAAGTAACTCTAAGCATTCTTGCTGAACAAAAATGACCGTCAGAGACGATTGATTGGAAAAACAGATTTAGTTTGTCCACACGTACGTCGGTACGTGACACGAATGCGTTTATACCAATTTTTCCTTCCAAAATTTGTACGACACTTACTCTAGAAACAAGAAGACCTGAACAAAACTATGTGCGTTATCTTGCAAATGCCACATATATCATGTATTAGCTTGATCAACACATTAAACCAACAAAGTATTTTAGGGTAGTCTTTTAAATTGTGGAACAAAATTGTAATTGTTACAATATCATAGTTGTAGATAGGAATATGTCGAACAGTTGTAGATAGGAATATCTCGATTATCTGGAATTCAAAACTTGATGCATGGATATTTCAGATTTGATTTTTCTTTCTCTGATAAACCCAGATCATGGAACGAGGTATTTTACATGAATATTTCACAGGTTGCTGAAGATAGTACATGCAAAGATTTATCTTAATCTCATTCATTATATATGCAAGCAACATCCTTGTTTATGTTCACGTCTTCATGCAACATATGTTTGGCACAGGGAATGTGGTCCTGAGCTGGGAGAGTAAAGCTGAATCAACCAAGAAAATTCACTACCACGGATACTGGAACTAAGCACAGACCCCTTTTCTTTAGTTCTGTAGTGTCATTTTCATTGCCAATAAATCCCAAATCACGTGCCTCTTGTCCCTTGCATGAAGCATCGTCCTTCTCCTATTACAACAAAACCAAACTGTGGTTAGGTACCCGAAACATTGATCTAAAAGGCAATCGAAGAACTGAAACCATGGAAGTAAAGTTAAATGAATGGCTGTTTTTAGCTTACTTGGGAGATGCCCATGGAATCTTTCAGCTTTTTGTTGTTGAACTGGTTGTTGAGATCATAAACCTATTCCCAGCATCCAAAATTTGAACGTAGATAAGATAATTTGTTACTGTGTGCAAATTATATCCATTACATTAGCACCGCATTCAAAAATCAGCTTACTAAAAGAAAGGGAAAGGAACGGTGAGAAACTGAGAATCAGGGAACGGTCAAACCTTGGATCTATGTGCGGGAGAACTTGCTGTATCCTCCAAAGCATCGTCAACGAAAGCTTCTTTGGTTCTTCTCTTCTTGTAACTAAACCTGTTACAGCTTTTCTGATCGGTAGAAAACGACTCAACAACTGGTTCGCTGTGTAAGGACTTCTTCCCAACCGAAGAAGCAGCATCAGAGACTACAGAAGAACTTTCATCATGATTATCATGAACGTGGTTAGCAAAAAAATCCTCCAAGTACATAGTCCAACTACTCTCGTCAGATGCATCATCATCATCTCTTCTTCCACTAGAGGAAGGAGAAAGATCAGAAATACAAAGAGAATTGTTCATGGGAGTCGTAGAGCATACTATTTAAGGGGAAAATATGATCTTTCTAATGTAATTTGTTGGCAGAATCCAATTGAACAACTATTTATAGAAGAAGGGTCAAAGCGATTGAGTGTTGGAGAATGATCATGTGAATGACGTGGAATGTAATCTTTGGATCTCACAAGGAGTTAGTCATTTAATAATATTAATCATTTTTGTTGAGAGGAAGCATGTTTGACCCTTGAAGTCCTTCAATTAGCTAGACTTTCACTTACATACGCCAATTCCTTAGAAAAATAATTGAATTATCTTAATTTAACTTTTTTTTTTATTCATCGTGAAAAATTTTGACCATTTGGCATAGACTTCAATATAGTTTGGAACACTTAATGACACCTTTAATTAATATGTTTATCATTGCGGTTGCCACGATGGTATAAATCAATGTCACACTAAGATCATTCCAAAGTGGAGATCAACTAAATAAAAGCATCTTGTCTTCACAGGTCATTAAACAATATTAGATCGTCGTCGATGCCCATCATCGATTCATCATGGTCACTGACTTGTGGGAGAAACAAACACAAAATATGAGTGGAGAAAATATTGTTGCATATAAGATAATTAATGATTATAACTTACGACTTTGCTTCTTATGTTGCCAAATTTTCAGCGACTAGCTTCTCCTGGGGAGCCGCTGACGTTTACTTTTAAGATTTTTATATAATTTAAACTACTTTTAGAATCTATAATCAACTCTAATATGATTAAGGTTTTCCTTAATAACTAATTTATTTTTAAATACAGAATGAACATTTTGAATAATCATTTAAAACGTATAATAATTATTAATGATAAATTTCCAGTGAATTACTTAACAAAATAATTAATGATTTAATTGACAAAATATTTGAATGGATTAACAAATAAATCACTCAAAGAATTAGATCCAATTAAATAATAATAAATAAAACACTTTCGCAACGACTAATAAGAAATTTACGGATGAGTTTCAATTGCACTTGGATGCTAAAAAGATTTTTTAGTATGTGTAAGCTTAGTGCTTTCCATTAATTTGCAAAGCTAAAGTCTCTTTTCATGAATGAATGGAACAAGATAGAACATAATAACTAGAAGAGCACATAGTGTGGGATATCTGCAAGTTAAAACAGAAAATGAATAGCAAGCAAATCATTATATAATATATAATTAAACAAGTGGCAACTACAGGAAAAGGTTTGCACTCTCAAGTCCTACCATCGAATGGTTAGATTAAAAAGGGTACATCAGAACAGATGACATAACTTGTCATAACAATTAATTAATTTAGTTGAATCATCAAGAGTCACGGTGTGTCTCCATTCTGGGAGTCCTTTTGCGTAAGGCAATTAGCGATGGGTAGAGTCTATCTAGCGT
Source organism: Erythroxylum reticulatum (assembly GCA_025504915.1). NCBI lineage: Eukaryota > Viridiplantae > Streptophyta > Magnoliopsida > Malpighiales > Erythroxylaceae > Erythroxylum > Erythroxylum reticulatum. Next base: position 51,130,018 of record JANSVA010000218.1, on the reverse strand, counting down.
CTCTTCGTCGTGACGGGACCTTTGCTTTGCCACAGTATATCAGCATTATCACTATCATGTTACTATTTTATGAAATACATGAATTATTTAAAAAAATTTTTATAAAAACTTAAATAAATTCTTAAAAAATTCAATATTAATATTTAATTTTTTCTGTACGAATGTCATATATTAACTTTGAGATTATTAATTCATATTGTTTATAATTTTTTTTAGAATGTTAACATTTTATTTCAATTTTGATTAGAAAATCTCAAGCTGAAATCATAATTTTAACTTTTGATTTTTCTATAAACTTATTAGTTTGTAGTTTTGTCTAATTAGTGAAATCATGAAAGTCGAAAAACATGCCCATCAAGAATTTGGTCGATAGTAGGAGGATAGAAGTAAAGGAAAAGAAAAGGATCTTTCTCTGCTGTATAACAAATTAAACAGTTTCTAATAATAAACCCAAGTCATTAGCAGTGTTTGACATTGCATATTAGCAATATCCTCACATCAACCTTCAGCTAGGAGACATTGTCGGATCTTATGTTAAATTCCAAGGAGGGATTAACCTACTCTCATCCCATTAGGATACATCTGGTCTCAAGGCTTGATCAAGCGTTCATTGGACTCCTGAAGTAGCCAATCCAGTCATTAGCTCCAATCATGCTATGCATGTTTCATGGGAATACAGTTTAATAATGTTTTTCATACTAATATTAAAGAATAAAGTCATCCACTTCTCTGGTCTTTTAATTAAAATTTTCTTATAATTTAATATTTCAAAAAGTTCTTCTATCCTAATATTAATAGACAACACTAGAATTATGACGTATGGTGTAATTGATGCAGACGCAATTGCTGTCTTCACTTGGCAACTGTATGTATATCTTGAATGAGATGTAATGCATGTAGTTAGTGCAGTCCAATACTCCATGATTCCTCGAGAAAATTGTTACCAACGTCAGGTCAAAATAGAATTTGTATTATATGCGCCGAAGGTCCAATCTAATCATGATTATATATACTCATAGTTAGAAAATTGGCGCTCTTTCTACGCTCATTATCATTATCTGTTCTAAAAAAAACAAATCAATGATAAGGCACATGGCCGCTCTTGCTTTTCTGTATCCTTATACACATGTCGTATAAAATGTTTGACTAATTCTATAAATTAGCGATTGGTTGTTGTTTTTATAGGTGATTACAGAAGATAGAAATATAAAAGGTTTATATTTTATAATGTCTGCTTACTATTTTTATTTATTTTTTTCCCATCTTTAGAATATAAGGATAGAAATTTTTTGTTATTTTCAAAACTGTGATATAAAATTTTTTACCCCAAAATTAAAAACAAAACATATAAGAAAATGTTAGAAATATTCTTCCTCTACATAAGCAATTTTTTATTCTTAATTATATTATTAAACTCATCATTATTATTATT
>JANSVA010000218.1:51104882-51115320 GCA_025504915.1 Erythroxylum reticulatum | reverse complement strand
AACATCATTCGCTAAAGCAACCACTTTATCAGATGTACACTCACAATAACTGATCAACTTAATCTTGAGGGCTTCTATATATGTTACTATCATTGACTTCATCTTATGTGAATGTATTCTCAAACAATTCAGAATTTTAAGAAACGTAACTATCATGAAATTCTAATAACAAACCAATGTTATAATCTTATAGAGAATCACAAACTCTCAACATAATACCTCATCAATAGCCTTCTGAGATGTTTCTATACGGAAATTCTAAAGCCAAAACATAGCACAAACTGCATTAGGCCAGACACAACTCTTGTATTCAATTACAAGCAATAGTTAAGTGCTAGTTAAACCAGAATCACCTAAACCATGCTCTGATACTAAAAAGATGTGATGCCCTAATACCCCTTAGTAGGATATAGGGTCGCCATACAGACAACATAACATACATGCATATAAAATTGAGACAAAACCAAAACATACGAAACATTCATCATAATTTTGCAGAAGCATAGCATCTAAAAATAAACATTTCCAAAACATATGAAACATGTCATAATTTCAGAAACCAGCCTGAATTAAGGTTATTACAAACCTAAAATTAAATCCAACGTCATATATATCAAAGACAAACCAGAAACAAACTCCAAAAATAGGATTATAACTAAACAAGACTCATACTCCATTGGCCACTGCGGTTGACTCGTCCCAGTCCTTATGTCCTTTTCTCTGAACCTACACGGGGCAAATCTACCATGCTAAGCATATAACTTAGTAAGTAATAACTAATCTATGCATAAACTGACAACTAATTATACACAATCATAATATATCAGAAGCATGCATTAACAGTTTATCAAAATGAACAATTCAAACATATAATATTGGATCTCAAATAGATTGTACAGAAACATAACTGAGTCTCAAAAGAGGGATAACCCTTTATAATCAAAACACATTTTCTTGTTTATATCAAAGTCAAACAGAAATTAGAATACAAAACATATGACTATTAAATCCATTTATAGAAGTGGGTAACGGGATTTGTACAGAATAGATCAAAGTTCCGACACCAAAGTGTCCAAAAGAGACAAAATTCCCGACACTGAATTTTCCAGAAGAGATCGAAGTCTCGACATCGAAGTGTCATTAACAGAAGACACCAGAGTGCCATTAACAAAAGACACCGGAGTGCCATTAACAGAAGACACCAAAGTGCCATTAATAAAAGTAGCTGCAAAACCTTCTAGGCATGCCTATTTACCCACGACTAGGACTTGGACAATTTTAAAACCAAACAAATTCATTTCATGTTCAACATAATTAGCCAAACATTGCTTTCATGCCAAAATTCAAACATATCAATCTAATAGCTTTGCAAATCATTCAATGATTCAATCAATAGCAAACAAAATATTCAAAGAAAAACTATTAAAATTTTCTTACTGAATTACTAACACAATTTACCAACTAAATTACTTACAAAACCTCCCTTATTGCTTATTGCGTCGAAGTCCCGATAATATCTGGAATCGGTCGCTTTAAGGGTTCTTCTAAACGTTCAATACAAATTGTGGGGTGAGGTAAAACGCCTTGCAAGGGTTGCTAACCTTCTTATTATGCACCTGAGGAGGGAATAGCGGGGTGAGCTACATAGCTCAGTGGCCAATATAATTATAGCTATTGACAATTGACCACAAATTCAAGCATATGTACATGTATATCTAACAATTCGAGCATTCTCAATCTATTATAGTAATTTAAGCATTAAATCAATTTAGCTTAAACTTATAACATACATCATAGACCTTATCCATTAAACATAACACTTAATTATGCACCATATTCGACAATTTAAAGATGCAATGTACAAACAAATGGCTCAAGAGTTCTGTAGAACGAAACGGAGAAACCGAAGTTTATGCCGTGAACAAAATGAGTCCGAATTCTCGGAATCTAGTGGCCTCAAACGGGCAGCCAAGAGAAAGCTATAGGTTAACGTGCACGTGACTAACGAAACAGGTTCCTCTCTTGCCCAATCATAAGCAAGTTTATGCTCAATTCAATCATATGCTCATACTTCATGCTTTTTCTTCTTTTCATCTAGTTCAAAATGTTATAACCTCTTTGAAGGTATGACATAATCACATGCATCATACATTTCCAAACATTCACAACGATTTCAATTTCAAGCAAATCAACATACACACACATAGACGAGAACTTGCCCAATTACACCATAACTATAAATACATTACCCACCTAATTAGCTTGTGAAAATCCAAGTCAAGCTTTCCTTTCGCCTTGCTCATGCATAGGATTCCCTTGGTTTCCTAAAACAACCAAGGTTTCATTCAAATCAACATTCCAATAAAATTTATAAACTTCAAAAATCACAAAATTGCAATAAACACAAATTAAGCTCAAATCTAACCTACCCATACTCCATCTAGGTTAGAAAACCTAAAACCTAGTTTAGAAACCCTAAAATCAATTGGGTTCTCTTAATTCATCTTCTTCCAACACAAACCTTTCATTCTCTAAACAAACACCTTTATCTCTCCAACTCCTTCATCCTCAACCCAACCCATTTTTTTAATAAAGCAAGAAGAAAAGATGATTAACTTACCTTAATAAACTTGATTTCTCTTCATTTCTTCTTTCACTAAAACCTCTCTTCTTCTCTCTTATTTTCGTTTTTCACTTTTCTCCCCCTTTAATTCACGTTTTCCCTTCTTAACAAGCAAGACAATAAATTCTTCTTCCATTTCTATCCTTAATGATCCCAAAAGTCCATTTTACCCTTCCTTATAAGCTTATGTTCTTTTATGCTTAAGTGATCTCCCAAAAATGTCCTTGAATATCCTTATTACATTAGCACTTTAATTCCACTTACCCATTCAAAAAATCCTACTAACTTTGACATAATTATACATCCAAAAATTAAATCTATCAAAACCTCAAAATTATTTTAAATCATGCTTAACTTAAAGAAAAAAAATTTCAGGGTCCAACAACTGTCCCCCTTAAAGAATTTCGTCCTTGAAATTTTTACCTGAAACATTAAAGAGGTGTGGATACTTCTCCCTCATATCCTCCAAGGGTTCCCACGTGGCCTCTTCCATAGAATGGTTCTTCCACAAAACTTTAATCAGCTTCACAGCCTTTTTTTCAAAACTTTTTCCTTCCACTGGTTGTTCTTCATAAGTGAAATCCTCTTTTAACTGAACTTCTGAAGGGTGAATTATGAGTGAAGGATCAGACCGGTACTTCCTGAACATCGATACATGAAAAACATTATGAATCTTAGACAACCCTAGTGGCAAAGCTAACTTATAGGCTAAAGGCTCAATCTTCTCAATGATCTCATATGGGCCTATATATCTTAGACTAAGCTTGCCCTTATTACCAAATCTCAAAGCTCCTTTCCATAGAAAAGCTCTAAGAAATACTGTCTCCAACTTCAAATTCCATCTCTTTTCTATATGTATCCGTATAACTCTTCATTTTGTCTTGAGTTGCTTTAAGTCTCTGCTTCACTAATTTAATCTTATCAACCATGACTTGTACCAACTCAGGTCTTACAAGTTTCCTTTCACCTTCCTCATCCCAACAAATAGGAGTTTTGCACCTCCTACCATACAAAGCTTCATAAGGTGCCATTTGAATTCCTGAGTGATAAGAATTATTGTAAACAAACTCAATTAAAGGTAAATGATCATCCTATAAACCTTTGAAGTCCATAACACAAGCTCTTAACATTGCCTCCAATGTCCATATTGTCCTTTCTGATTGACCGTCAATTTATGGATGGAAAGTTATACTAAAGTGTAACTTGGTTCCTAAAGCCTCCTGTAAGCTCTCCCAGAATCTGGAGGTGAACCTGGGGTCTCTATCTGAAACTATAGAGCTCGGAATCCTATGAAAGCAGATTATTTCATCCATATATTTCTTGGCCAAGGCATTCAAAGAATTTGTCTGCTTAATTGGAAGAAATGTGCAGACTTGGTTAGCCTATCAACAATCACCTATATTGCATCATGCTTCCTGCTAGTCCTCGGCAATCCCATCAAGAAATCTATCATAATCTTCTCCCATTTCTATTTCGGAATCGATAGAGATTTAAGCTTGCCTGAAGGTGCTTGGTGTTCAGCTTTAACTTGTTGGCACACTAAGCATCTTTTAGCATATTCCATAACTTCTATCTTCATCCCTTTCCACCAGAAATGATCTTTCAAATCTCTATACATTCTCGTACTTCCTGGGTGCATAACATAAGGCGCATTGTATGCCTCATTAAGAATCTCATCTTTAAACTCCATCATGTCTGGAATACATAATCTGTTACCTACCACCATCAATCCATCTTATCTGGTCTAAATTTTAGAAGGTTTACCACTTTTAATCTCTTCTTGGAGCCTACTCGAATACTCATCTTGTTCCTGCAACTTCTTAATCTTCTCATTCAATATTGGCCTCACTCTAAAGTTAACCAATACACAATCAGACTCAACTTACCTCAATGTTACATTAAGTTTGGCTAATTACTTCAACAAAGGAAGGTATACTGTCCCCACATGTGCCATTGTGGACTTCTTACTCAGTGCATCCGCTACTACATTAACTTTCCCCGGGTGGTAGTCTATCATTAAGTCATAATATTTCAACAACTCTAACCACCTTCTTTGTCTCAAATTCATCTCCTTTTGGCTCATTACATACTTAAGACTCTTGTGGTCTATAAACACCCTAATGGTGACTCCATATAAGTAATGTCTCCATACCTTCAATGCAAAAATTATGACAGCTAACTCTAAATCATGCGTAAGATAATTCATCTCATAGGTCTTTAATTGCCTAGAAGCATAAGCAATCACTTTATCACCTTACATCAACACATAACCCAATCCCTTCCGTGAGGCATCACTATACACTGTATATCTATCACTACCTGAAGGCAAAGTCAAAACTGGTCCAATTGTAAGCTTGTTCTTCAATTCCTCCAAATTGCTCTGGCACTCCTCTGTCCATACAAATTTATAATTCTTTCTTTTCAATTTGGAAAGTGGAGCTGCTATTATGGAAAAGTCCTCTGCAAATCTTTTGGAATAACTAGCTAATCCTAAGAAACTTCTCACTTCAGCTACATTCTTAGGTGCTTCCCGTTTCACAACCGCTTCTATCTTCCTCGGATCCACATGTACTCCTTGGTTTGAAATCACATGTCCAAGAAATGTCACTTCCTTTAGCCAAAATTCACATTTGTCGAATTTGGCATACAACTCATTCTTCCTTAATGTCTCCAAAGAAATTCTTAAATGCTCCTCATGCTCCTTATTGCTCTTAGAATAGACCAAAATATCATCAATAAAGACAATGAAAAATTATTCTAAGAAAGGTTTAAAGACTCTATTCATCAAATCCATAAAAGCTGCGAGTGTATTCATCAACCCAAAAAGCATGACCAAGAACTCAAAGTGGCCATATCGTGTTCTAAAAGTAGTCTTTGACACATTGGACTCCTTTATCCTCAAATGATGGTAACCTAATCTCAAATCTATCTTCGAAAAGACCCTTTCCCCTTGCAATTGATCAAATAAGTCATCTATGTGTGGAAGCATATATCTATTCTTGATAGTGATATGATTAAGCTTCCGATAGTCCACACACATTCTCAATGATCCATCTTTTTTCTTCATAAAAAGGACCGGAGCTCCTTAAGGTGAAGAACTCGGCCTAATGTACCCATTCTCCAACAAATCTTCCAATTGCTCCTTAAGCTCCTTCAATTCCTCCGGAGCCATTCTATAAGGCATAATTGAAATTGGCGTTGTGTATGAAAGAAGCTCAATGGAAATTTTAATTTCCCTAAGTGGCGGTAGTCCTGGTAACTCCTCGGGAAAGAAATCCGGGAATTCTATGACCACTGGTATATCTTCTAACCTCCCTCTATCTACCCTCGTGTCTACCATATAGGCTAGAAATGCTTCACATCCTTTCCTCATCATTTTTCTTCCATCAAAGTTGAAACAATTCTCCATGAGCTAAATTTTTTGTCTTCCATAAACATCACCTTTCTTCCATTATCTAGCTCAAACTCCACTGCCTTCTGTTTGCAATCTAAGCTGGCATTATATTTCTCTAAGGCGTTCATACTTAAAATCACATCTAATCCCTCATCTTCAACGGCATTAAATCCACCACTATGTGTCCCCCACCAATATGTATCTCACAATCTCTATAAACTTGACTAATCACAATACAGTGGCCTATTAAAGTACTAATCATTAAAGGGGTATCCAATGGGCTCAGTTTTCTACCATACACAATTCTACTTGGTGACACAAACGAATTGGTAGAACCTAGACCAATCAAAACAATTACATTATCATCAAATAATTTAATCATACTAGTTACAACTTCTAGAGTTGTCTCTATGTCCTCCCGTGTCATTACAAAAACTCTAGTTGGTGCTTGCCCCCTTGGTCTTCCTGAAGGATTGACCCTCTTAATTGCCTCAGAGCTGCCCACTTTCGTTGTAGTCATATGCCCTATTGTCTCATTTCTCTTCGAAGCTTACATTTGTGTTCCCTCTCTTCTTACATGCTTCAGACACTTTCTTACCATGTGTCCTTTCTCTCCACAATTGAAGCATGCTCCTGTCAATCGGTAACATTCTCCTCTATGAAACCTTTCTCAGTGTTCACATTTGGGAATGGGTGGCTTATCCCCATCCCCCTTTTTGCTGCCCCTCGATATAGAGGCTTGATGAGAAACGGTAGAAGTTCTCATCGGTTTGGATCTGCTCATGCCACTACTCCTCTCCTCAGACTACACAAGGAAAGTCCTGGCACTCCTCTCAGGCATAGAAGTACTACCTCCTCTCTTGAACTGTTCTTTCCCCTTTCTCTTTTTGCTCACGACACTTTATGTTCTCAACCCTTAGGTTGCTTTAACTAGCTGTTGAAAATCACAAAAATTCTGCACCACCATTTTCTCTCTGATAGCTAGATGCAACCCTAATTTGATCTTACGGCACTTAGCTGCCTCACTTATCATCATCTCCGCTACATATCGGATAGCTGTGTAGAAACTCTCTCTGCTTCTGCTGAATATATATCTCAAACAGGTACTTCTTCTTATAAGCAGCTAAGAAGTCCTTCCATGCCAGCATTGGCGATCTCATCTAGCTCTCTGGCACTCTCTCCCACCAATGCAGAGCATCTCCCTGTAGCAAGCTTGCAGCATACATAACTTTCTCATCATCCTCAGAATCCATCTGATCCAGTATCCTCTCGATCTTTCTCAACCAAGTCTCGGCTTCTTCTAGATTCGTTGTCCCATAGAAATCCACTGCCCCGTACTTCCTAAGCTTGTCAAATTGTTTCCCCTTCTTGACTAGGGCTGGAGTAGAAGATTGCGGCATCTAGCCCATAGCTTGGGAAAATGCTTGAAACATCCTTGGATACAATAGAGCAAGCATTTGCTCTTGTGGAAGAGGAGACTCCTGCGTTTGTGATCGAACGGGCTCACTACCTTATCCTATAGAAGCCTCAGCATTTCCTGGGGCTACTAACTCATTAGTACTCTTTTCCCTTGTAGGAGAGTCAGGTGCAATTGATCCTTGCAATACTCCTTGTGCCCTTTTACGAGGTGACATCTTACTCCTTCAATGTAAGCACTAACTATTAGTTTACATTTCATTTTAAAATTCTAATCCTTACATGTATGCATGGCCTACATGTCACTTAATGCAATTCAATCAATTCATAATGCAATAAGTAATCACATAGAATAACAATTCATCCTACTATGCATTCTAAGCCTAGGAAAAACCTAAGCTCTAATACTAAACAATGCTGGACCCTGCTTCCAAAGCCCAGCATTCAGAGTTATAAAACATGGGCAAACACATTTCTTCCACTTCAGGACAGATTTTGGGAAACCTTAAACTTGAATTATAATTTGACTACTTTATAACATTTTTCCCCATTGTCTTAAGTTTCTAATGACAATAAAATCATTCAATTTGGTTTAGAATTCTAAGAGTTTGGTCCCAAACCTTTTCAGACTGTTATTAAATTGGAACAATAACTATACCCAACTTTCATCCAAAAATTGTAAGTCTTAAGGACTGAATTAAAATTATATTACTGTAGATAATTGGTAGATCTATGTCTCTAGTTTATTTATAAACAAGAATCATCTCATTTGGAGGTCAGATGATGCAGTTATGGTCAAAAGAATCAAACAAGATTTTATCCTTAATCATATTGAATCTATTTCGGGACAATTGGCATAACTTTCTCCATAGTTTTTGAATTAAGGTCATCTTAAGACCATTTTGAAGAGGACCTCAAGATATAAAACTTTTATGGAGATATAGAAGCAAGATTTTGTCATATAAAGCGTCAGAAATGGACCAGACAATAGGCCAGACGATTCAGTCTACAGTGGATAAGAAAGAAGATTTCAATCTAAGACCTATTTTGGGACATTTAGCATAACTTTCTCTAGAGATATCGGATCAAGGTCATTCTTAGATGTTTTGAAAGTAAATAAAGATATACAACTTTCATAAGGACCTTAAAGATATATTCTATCATCTAGAGGGTCAAAACTGGGCCAAACGATGTACAATGAACAAGGCATAGAAGAATTTTCAGTCTAAGACCTATTTTGGTACATTTAGTATAACTTTCTCTAGAGATATCAGATAAAGGTTATTATTAGATTTTTTGAAATATAACTTCATGATATACAACTTTCATCAAGACCTTGAAGATAGATTATATCATATAGAGGGTAAAAATTGGACTAGACGATGTAAAATAATCAGTGCATAGAAGATGTTTCAGTCTAAGACCTATTTTGGATCATTTAGAATAACTTTCTCTATAGCTATCAGATCTAGGTCATTCATAGATTGTTTGAAAGATTACTTCAGTATATATAAATTTCATGAAGACTTGAAGATATATTCTATCATCTAGCAGGTCAAAACTGGACCAGACAATGTCAGATGAACAGTGCATAGAAGATGGTTCAGTCTAAGACCTATTTTGGGACATTTAGAATAACTTTCTCTAGAGATATCTGATCAAGGTAATTATTATATAGTTTAAAAGATTATTTCACTATATACAACTTTTATGAAGACTCTGAAGATAGATTCTATCATATAGAAGGTCAAAACTGGACCAGACGATGAAAGATGAACAGTGCATAGAAGATGTTTCAGTCTCAGACCTATTTTGGGACATTTGGCATAACTTTCTATAGATATATGGGATCAAGGTCATTCTTGTATGGTTTGAAATATGACTTCAATATATACAACTTTTATGAAGATCTTGAAGATAGATTATGTCATCTAGAGGGTCAAAATTGGACCAGACAATGTAAGATAAACAGTGCATAGAAGATGTTTTAGTCTACAGTGGATAAGAAGAAAGGTATTTCTACTGGGTCTTCCTTACATCTCCACAAGTTCTAAATCACTAACTACACTCTTCAGAGAACCTCCACTTATAAAGATCATAACTTTCGACTCTGATGTCCAAAACTTTCATACTATATACCATTGGAAAGCTAGAAGACAACTTTGTCTAATTCAACCTAAATTAGTCGAGATTTTCCCCTTAAGTCAGAACACGATTTCTACACCTATGAGATACTTGAAATATGAAATGTACCATTACAAGATAAATGAGCACATAAACAATGGAAACTTTGGAACTTCTTAATCCATTTCTAAATCAAATGAAGTTCATACATAGCTTTAATTACATATTAACATTATAATCAAAGGCTTAACACAAAATACAAAAATACATTAGATGCTCAATATTTGATATGCTTATAAAGCTATCCAAAAATGATCGAACTAACTTAGTTACAAAAGTTTCTAATATCTTGGAGTTTTCAATGCCTTGCAAGGATTGCTAACCTTCTCGTTATGCACCTAAGGAGGGAATAGTAAGGTGAGCTACATAGCTTAATGGCCAATATATTTATAGCCATTGATGGCCATTTGCAGTTGACCACAAATGCAAGCATATGTACATGTATATCTAACAGTTCGAGCATTCTCAATCTATTATAAAAATTTAAGCATTAAATCAAATTAGCTTGAACTCATAACACACAGCACAGACTTCAGCCATTAAATATAACACTCAATTATGCACCATACTCTACAATTTAAAAATGCAATGCATAAACAAATGGCTCGAGAGTTTTGCGGAACAAAACGGAGAAACCAAAGTTTACATCGTGAACAAAACGAGTCCAAATTCTCAGGAGCTCGTGGCCTCAAACGGGCAGCTGGGAGAAGGCTATAGGTCAACGTGCACGTGACTAATGAAACGGGTTCCTCTCTTGCCTAATCACAAGCAAATTTATGCTCAATTCAATCATATGCTCATACTTTCATGCTTTTTCTTCT
>JANSVA010000218.1:51088747-51104782 GCA_025504915.1 Erythroxylum reticulatum | reverse complement strand
ACTACGTCGAACGGTTAACTAGTTTGAGTTAGTTACAGAACTCAACTAAATAACTGTTTCTACAAGAATCAAGAAATTAAGAAGCAAGAAGAAAGAAGCAGTTATCAAAAAGCAGTTGAAGACGAAGGCTATAAATACAAGTCGAAGACGAAGATTAAAAAGTTAGAGATTTTAAAAGGTTTTTTTATCTTTAGCAAACACTATATTCATTGTGCAAAACACTAGAGCTATCGTTACTGTAACAGAGCTCGCAATATCTTTCTGTAAGAAAGAAGTAAAGCTGAGAGCCTAAAGAGGCTAAATGAAAAAAACAATACTTGGTGTAAGAGACCTGAAGAGGCTCTGTGAAAAAGAATAATTGTACTTATGAGAAGAATATTGAAATCTCATAAAGGATTTTGAGGACTGGACGTAGCCTACGGTTTGGGGTGAACCAGGATCAAATTACTGTGTGAATCTCTACTCTCTAACTCTCAATTTTCAATTTCTATTGTTTTATGCAAGTATATAGAAGTTAATTGCAATACATTAAGATCTTATACTTAATAGTTTTTGAAAAAGTTATTTTTCAAAGAAATTTGAAAGGGGCTTGTATTCACGCAAAAGAATACATAATTCAACCCTCCTTCTTGTGCATTTTGTCTATTGAATGTAAAGTCTATATTAACGCGTGATTTACTTCACTCTAGGCATAGACTTAATGGTGAAATCTATCTCTAATTGAGGTAGTAAACCTGAAAAATCATCTAAGAATACCTCTAAAAGCTCCCTCACCAGATGAATATCCTCAAACTTAGGACTCACCTCCCTCGTGTCTATAATATGAGTTAGATATGCCTTATATCTATCCAATATCAGTCATCTAACAATCATAGCTAAGATCACACAATTTGGAACCACTTTACGATTCCTCACAAATATCACCATTTATTTACTTGAAGATTCTATCACCACCTCATTTACATAACAATACATTATAGCCTAGTGTTGTGCTAACCAATCCATTTTGATAATCACATCAAACTCCTTCAAACCCATCACTATCAAGTCAACCGGTACCTTAACTCCACTAATCCTCACTACCACCCCCCTTCTTATACTATTCATTACCATATAGTCACCCATTGGCAACCACACTCTCATGTCATATCCTAATGGACTAACCTCCTAGGGAACTCTAGAGGCAAATTCTAAAGATATGTAGGAATGTATGGATCTTGGGTCTACTAGCACATAACTCTTAATATCAAATAATGAAATCATACTAAAAATGACATTATTGGTTGCGGATGCCTCCTCCCCCATCATATGATATGTCCTCTACCACCACCTCTACTACCAAGTCAACCTGAGCCTCTATGTGAACTAGAAGCACCATTCTAACCACATACTTTCTCTTTTGCCTCACTCTTGAACTCCTCTATAATGTCGGAATGCTTCTCTATAAAAGCCCTAACTCGCCACAAGATATAACATGCCTAACTGATCCTAGTAGCTCCCTAACATGGTCCTCTGTGAACTCTCACGTAGGTAGCACAACTCTATACCCCTCCAAATCCTCTACTAAAAGGTCATTTGAATCTTTGACTAATCCCTTTACTGATCCATCCAATGGTGCACTAACAATGCTATGTTGTCTTAAATCTCTACTAGCTCCCTAATCTCCACTAAATTTGTAAAACTATCACTCCTACATGATATAATACTGGCTCTCTTAAACCCCCTGCACCAATAGATCATGAATGACTAGCTTCCTTCTTAACATAATAGCTCCCCTCTCTGAGTGAAATCTCTAGTAACCTCTTGAAATTAGAAGTAACAGCTCCTAAACCCAAACGAATATCTATCCTCAGACCCTACTCAAATTGATAACATCTGTCCTCTGTATTTGCCACAACCTCTAATGCATACTTAACCAAAGCCACAAAATGAGTCTTACTTTGCCACATACATCTCCTCTATTTGAATCAAGCTTATAAACTCCATCTTATTTTGATCTTAATATATCTGTGGATTGTATTTGTCTCTAAAATCTCTCGGGAACTCCTGCTAAGTCATCTCATGTGACTCATAAGATCTCTTCGCTGACTTCCACTAAATCAATGTGTTGCCCTGGAAAAATGAAACAATGTACTTTAACCTTCTTTATAAGGCACACTACAAACAGTCTAAAACTAACTCTAATTGCTCTCACCATGCCTTAGCCTTCTCAAGATCAGTAGTGCCTCAAAAATCCACTATATCCATCTTACAAATTTGTTTATAGTTACGGTCGACCCTAAAATCAACTCAGGCTAAAGCCATCGTAACATCCTGCTACATCATCTAAAAGAACAACATCATCTGATATGGCACTAACATCTCTCCTCTTACTTGATCCACTCCAGCACCCTTTGATCAAGCACATCCGGAGTACATATCAACTTACCCGATTCCTCAGTCAACTTTAGGCCAACAATATCATCTCTTGAAACCAAAATATTATTAGTCTAAAAAACGATGTTCATCAGTAACAAAAATTATCTATACAAGCATAACCATCTTAAAGTGTAACATTAAAAAATATATACAATAAAACAACTATACTCAATTTGATTTGATGACCCTACTTAGATTCTACATTGTCGATCACGTGTATTGGGGTTATCGATAATCTCTCTATCTCCTAAAAAGAAAATATAACGGTAAGAAGTGGGCTACCTATTTAGTAAGGGTAACCTAATCGTACCTACTTAGTAAGGGTAACCTAACCATACCCTTAAAATCAAATATCTCAATATATATTGAAAATAGTCAAATGATAAAATATAAATATAATAATAAACTACACAAGCAATACTCAACATGTCCAAACTCTTAACAAAAATCCAAAATTTTGTATCATTAACTAATAACAATATTTTTATTTTTAATTAGTACCTTTATGTTTTATCTTTTTATTAACTGAATTGATTGGGCCCTATTTAACATATTATTTTTCATTCAATGGTTTATCAACTCATCTCTAATCATCATAATCACTCACTAAGTGGAACCATAACCAGATGTGTAAATATCAGCATAAGGTATCCAACACTTAGCCATTAACACAAGATATTCCTAGGACTTAGAATACTCTAGCACTACTTTAATACCTAACCATTAGTATAGGGTATCCTCGAGACCCAGGATGTCCCCATACCTATTCCACAGATAGGCACCTAGCCGTAACTGATTCATAACTCAACACCTCATCAATTTATGACCATCAAATATAAGCTACTATAGGCAAGCGACAGATTCACAACTTTCACAGTTTATTATCAAACTATTATAAACCACCCTCTATCTAATTTCACTAATGTGATTTATCTTATCCTAAAATTCTTAATTATACACATACACAACTAAAAATTTTAATTATCATAGTTTTCTCAAATTATCAGGTCATACATGTCATAACATGTAATAAAATATAAACATTGAACATTTTGTACCTTATCAATTGTTTATTTAATAAATAAAATTGTTACAAAATATATATTTAAAAAATCCACATATTCAATTATTTAATCATTAATTTAATTAATTACTAATTCAAAATATGATTCACTAATAAAAATAATTTATTAATAACAAAATTCACAATATTATGAACCGTGTACTATTATAAGGGTACAGTTTAAGGTTATCCTTACCTGATTTTCAGACTCAAATAATCCAATTGCACTTAATAATCCAAAATTACCCCATTTTTACTACTTTATCCTTAATTATTAAAAATATCCTTACTTTATCTTACCACTATAAGTACTGAAAGACCCTTAAATATTAAAATTCCTATTTTACCCTCACATTCTTTTATTATTACTAAAATACCCCTATACGAATTAAATTATAATTTTACAATTTAATATTAACATTTCCTATTTCTCCCTTTAATAAATCTTAAAATTCCTAAAATTTTCTTTTTCTTCTTTATCCCAACATCACCCTCACCTCTTATAATCTCCTCCTTTTCTCATTTTCCCAACCACTTTCCCCCTTCTTTTTTTTCCAATTTCTTCAAAATTTTTATCACAAAAAATCACAATATAATTCTAACTAGAAACTAGTTTAGGATGATTAAAAATCACTAATAAAAGGGATGGAATTTAGTTGGAAATCTTACCTAAAGTTTTATACTTGTCTAATAGATTTTTGGGTTGTTAATCTCCATAATTTCCTCTCTAATATAACTACAAAACAAACAAAATGAGGAAATATATGAGAAAAGCTTTACATGCAGAAGAAAGATGGTGTTTCTGTAGACTTACCACCTAAAAATATGGAGAAAAGGAAGGAGAAGGGAGCATTTTGTTTGTAGTTTTATATAAAAAAACTTTTGTATTGCAAGTATACAAGTTGTAACTTGTAATATAAAAGATATTATTCCTACAAGGATTGGATTATTCATTTAACACAAGTTGAATGCACTTTGTCTAAGGTGATAAAAGATTAAATTAATTGAATTAAAATAAACTAATAAAACTAAACAATTGAATTAACCCATAATTAACCCATAATTAAGATTTCTCTTCAATTGTTTATCAGTCTGATATTTGTAGGTCCATTAAAGTACCAACTCTCGTTGAGTCACCTAACACGTATAACTTTGATTCAATCTCTCGATTTCTTATCAAATATAAGCATAACAAATACTACAAAACAATACCATATTGAATTCAACAAGAATAAAGTTAAACAAAACAATTCAAGAATAAACCCTAATATGGATTTAGAAATCCATAATCACGTGCAACACACCACTATTCAAAATTAACATTCAAGACAACGAAATATAAGAAGAGAAAAGAAAGAAAACATCTTTAAATCTTGATTTGGAAATTCTGGAAAATTGGAGTTGATCTTGATGTTTCCACTTTTGATCTCTTTGTTTATGATGTGCAGCCACCTTTTTTTATTTTTTTTTGCCTTAAATACTTTTTAAGTCTTTTATGGTTCTTTCTAGAGTTTCCCATTTGTTTTGGTTCCAAAAATAGCCTTGAAATGTTAAAAATACAAAAATTTTGCAAGCTAGAAACTGTTTATGCACGATCATGCATTGTGGATGCATGATTGTACATGATCGTGCACAGGCCTTTAATGTGCATTCAAGTTGTGTTTTTTGTTACTTCCACTATTTTATTCAAAATAATAGTTCTCATTATTATTCGAAAAGATTACTTTAATCCTTCCAGTTGGCTAGGATCTCATTCAAATTTAGTTGACTTTGATTCCTTCATTAAACCAACTAAACTTAAATTAGGTAAATAACAACTTTATTAATCATATCTCTTGTGACTCTTAGATTTATCAGGTGACAACTCTTGCCAAAATATAACTTATATGTTATTTATAAACTTGTCTCTAAATTCATGTGAATCATGAGTCATCATCCAAATCATGCAAATTTAATTAGATAGAACCTATTGATGTAAGATAAAGCATAGTTGAGTTAAACGAGCCTTTAGTCACTCAACAAGCCTTAATAAACAAAATTATAGTTGTATTCTTAAATAATAGAAGGCAACAATCATGTTCTCAATGTGTATTTAATATTTTAATCAGGGATTTAATTTTATTTGTCTCATTAAAGATAATATTACATGTAATAATAACACGCACACACACATATAAAACATGCAATTTATCAAACATATAAATAAAGTATGCAACTTATGTACTCATAATCAAATCATATACATAAAATATAAACCTTAATTTGATTCTAATTATTGATCTTCTTAATCTAAAATAATATTTACAACTCTTTAGAAAAACTAAATTTGATTAAAATAATTGATTTCTAAATAAATTAAATTCATATTCTAAATAAAACTTTGATTTTAATTTAAAACAATTTTCAATTTTAATTGGAAATTATTTCCAACTCTCTTGACTTCTTTAACAAAATTAATTGATCATAATTTTCAATAAATTATACTTCTTACTTATTATAATTTTCAAATGTTTATAAGTAACACATTATAATCCAATTAAAAAATTATTCTAATTTAATTAGAAATAACTTTTCCGTAATTAGAAAACCTTTTTAATATTAAAGGAAACTACTTCCAAAATAAATCAAACATTTTTACTTTAATTAAGAAAATCATTTACATTATCTATTTAGAGATTGATTTTTTAATTAATTAGAAAATTTATCCTTAATAAATTAGAAAACTATTTTCAAAAATATTTAAGAAAACTCTTTTTTATTCATTAATAAATGAAAACACTTTTCAAATTTTAATCAAGAAAATACCTTTTCTAATAAATAAAAAAACTTATTGTTTATAAATAAAGAAATAATTTTTAAATAAATAAGACAATAATTTTATAAATAAAAATATTTAATTTAATTTATATCAATCAAATTGAAATAAATAAATTTAATTAAGAAACATCTTTCTTAATTACTTAAGATTTTTTTAATTTTAAGGAATTTAACTAATTAATTTCAATCTAATTGAAAATAATTAATTCTAATTGTAGAAACTCCTTTTGTAAAATTTAATTAGGAATCAACATAATTATTAATCTTAATCAAATTAAGATAACAATTACTTTAATTTTGAATTTGAATTTGAATTTTAAAATAATTTTAAATTTTGTTTGAAAATATTTTTTAAAATGCTCTGTTCCAAACCAAGGATAACTTTGTTTATGTTTAGATTAATTTAATCCTAACCAAACATGCCTTATTCTAACACTAGAATATGTTTATCCTTATACCTAAACAAACCTTATTGTAAGTTATGGTTAAGGTTTTTTTGTGTGTTGTGACATTAGGGTTTTCTTAAAGGATGAAGATGGGTAATTTGGAAAGGTTAGAATACTTAGTGTTTAGAAATAAGGTTGTGGATCATTGTATCGGATATTTATCAAGAAGAGAGGACATGCGTATGCGATGATGAAGAAGAATGTGATTCGTCACCGTCGATTTTGCAAAAGCCTTCGTCTTCCCCGCCCTCTTCCTCCTCTTCCTTGATCGTTACCACTATAATCGAGAATATCTAAACGTATGTTCCGTGCTCGAGCTGTCAGCAGTGCAACAAGCATCAAATATTTCACCAGTTAATTGGAGAGAAGCGACTTTTGAGTTCACGCCCCTATGTCACCTACCGATTCTCGTCCAACAAAAAGAACCAAACCCCCAGATTTGCATCATACTTCACCTCTCAGTTCATCATATGATTCCTAAGATTGCATCTATGGTGATCAAGGATAGAGACAACATTGAAATGCAAGAAAGATAAACATAACATAAGAACTTTCATTCAACATCAATCAATCCATAAAATACAAAACCATCCCCCAAATAGGTTACATCCCTCACCCTAAATGGGGTTTAGTTCCAGAACATGATAATAGAATCCATATATATAAAGACAATCAACATCCAAGAAAGAGTAGAGAGAGAAGGTAGAGAGAACACAAAACAAGGTTGCTTTTAATACTTGATTCCTTCCTCTTTTCTCTTCTTCTTTTCCTCTTTTAGGTGCCTCTTTATGTTGCAGCCTCGTTTTCAGTGTCTAGCCTCTTCTTTATGTCTTAGAAATGAATATTTATAGTATCTTAGGTTCAAAGAAATCTAGTTTTGGCTAAACAGGAGAAGATAGAGCGTCCTTGGGTCGACAAAGTCCGTTAAGCGGACTGTATGTTCGTTTAACGGACCTTCTCGGGTCTCTAGAGTGAAGTTAGACATGACATTATGTCCGTTTAGTGGACCTTCTCAGGTCTCTGGAGCGAAATTGGTCAGGCAATGTTTGTTCAACGAACATTATGTCTGTTTAGCGGACATACCCTAGGCCTCTACAAAATCGTGTTATGTTGACCCTTTAGATAATAGAATCTCTCCTTGGAGTCTTCACGAAAGTTGTAAAACTTAGATTCCTCTTCGAAAGTATACTTGAATTACCTTAATCCGATATCTACAGTCAATGTAATGTCTCATGTCCAAAATTTCTCCATTTGCATCTATTATTAAGCAATAAAGTTGAAATGTATGAGAAATAACTAAAGAAAACTCTAAATTTACAACAAGATAAGTTAAATGAGTTCCAATTCATCCCAAAATCATATATGAATAATTTGACTTATCAGATTACTTACATAATCACTACAATTTGAATTTCTATATATATAAAAGTAATGTTCTAAATAAAATTCCCATATGAGGTAAGTTCAGTGAACTTGTTATCTAACAATCAATCATACGTTTAGTTAAGATCTTTATATTTTTAGTCTATGAGATCAATTATTTTCTTTATAAGAAAAAATATAATATTTGTTAGCTTTTTTATGTTCTATTAATGTATAGTTTTAATAAAACAATGATTAAAATAATTTAAGAATAACACGTAAATAAAATATGAATATTATAACTATAATCTCATCATAATTCCTTTTGCAATGGATAATTATTTTACAAACTTTATCATATAAATCTAAATATGTAAAAAATAAAAGAATGTTTTAAAATTATTTTGTCACAAAATTATAACTAATTTATTGACCGGTGAGCATAAAATAACACTTCTTTCTTACAGGTGATTGTCACCTTCTTTTCTTCATTTTTCATCGTCTTCTAACTACTTTTATTCATCTCCACATGTAACACAAAGTGACAACAAAGATGAATAGGCATGGAAATAATCCTTTCAAGTAATATTGAGGAAAGGGAAATTGAAAAAGTGAGTCTATTCCCCTGTAGAACAAAAAAGTTCTTTACTATCATCAACAAATGGGATTTCAGTTTCAAACATAGCCAAGGAAGACTTCCTAGTTTTTACCATGTTTCAATGCACTAACAAGTGCTTCTTTTGTCGTCAGCTATAACTGCAAATGGGATCTCTAATAGTTGTAATTGATGATTCATGATACGAATTCATACACATCGTTCATTATCATGGGATTAGTGGGTTGGAAATCTGGAAGACAGAGACCTCTCCAAGAGTGGGCTACATGGGTTCCATATATTTTCTTTCCCTTTTCTTGACAGTAGCTCAACAGTGCTAAAATAGCAAATCAATTGTATGCTTTAATTAAATTATTTTACCATTCAATTTAAGATTACATGGCAAATTCTATTTAAATGATTGATAATAAATTATAACACTTTTAGTATTGAATAAACAATTTCTAAGAAGTTTTCCAGGCATGACTTCTAACAATTTTTAACAGGATTAATTAAAAAGTATTAAGGAGAATATGGCATGTTCACTACTTTAATTGATCAAATGGAGAACTGATTGTTGGACACGGAACACCATGGAAGGCAGGGCAATACATGATAATGATTCAATCAAAGAGGAAAAGATAGGAAAAAACACAGGTTGATGCAAACAAAATAACAATTCAAGAGAAGACAAAGAATAGCAAACATATACTGTGTATTCGGAAATATATTGTTAATATCGTAGTTGTCCAACGAATCCAAACTCCTGGAAGAAACAGGATTTGATGATCAATTGAAAGACTCGATTGCAACAAGCAAATGAAATCAAAAATAAAAAAGAAGAGGATTACAAGGTCAACTTTGATGAACGGGCACGCGTGCTAGTGATGTAAGAAGAAGTCCATATTCTTGTAAATATTCATCATAAAGTTTTGTAAATCTATTAACTGTCAGTCTTTTTCAGGTTGCAGATATGACATATATACATATGTGTGTGTGTGTGTAGATGGAGTATCGAGACTGAGTATTGTTGTTGTTGGTTTGTGTGTGTGTGCTTATAGATATGTATGTATCCCTTAAATTTTCCGCATAAGTGTCCTTAGAGCCATTGTCATATCTTCATGTGTGCATGTGTGCGGACCTTCATCCATTTCCAGGAAACTGACAATGGCGGCTGAATGTTTCTTCAGCACTGGTGTGCTACACTAGATTGTTAAAACAAAACGAACCTTTCTTTCTTCTCTTCAACTAGTTTTGGGGTTTAAATATATGGAGCAAGTAAATGATGGCTGCTACTGGAAAGAAAGCTGACGCATTTCCCTGCTACCTTATATCGTTTTGATGTGGTACAATCTCGAGAAAGTAGATACATCTATTTTCCAATCTTCTAGCACTTCAGTAGTTGTTCAAGTGCAGGGCATCTTAAGAACCTTGAACTTGCCTGGTTGAGGACTAGATTAGACAAAGACATCGAACTGTACTACTAGTAAATGGTCTCAATCCAGAAATCGATTAGAATATTCCTGGAAATTTATTTGCTGTAACTGCTAATTATGTTCTTGTTGAAGCATCTAAGTCCTTATGCAACTGACAAGAGCTATGTTCAAAGATGAAAGGGAAAATTCTGCATAATGTCAGGCCAGCAACATGTACACTGAAAGACTTCATATAGCATAAGTGATATTACAGAAAAAAAGCCCGGATATTTACTCATTTCCTTACAGAACATGGAATCGTTGAATAACACAACTTAGATCCCTGCGAACTCGTGTCACTCGACAAGGTCCAGAACTGAAAAGAGTAAAGAGAAAAACACAGCACACTAGAAAAAGGATCATGATTAGAACCTATTCATGGCAATCAGATGAGGGGGGCTAAGAAGTTGGTATGATCCGCGGTTCTTGGGAAAGCCACAGCCTCGATGAGTTTCATCGCCATCGTCGTTCATGGCCACAAGTACTCTGCAGAAGATGTCAACGTTGCATGGAAGTGCCAGAGGACCCTCTGGGTTGTAGCCGTACTCGGATTCGGCTTCTTCAAGCAGCACCTTGAAAAGTGGATGGTTTGCATATTCTGTTTTGACCACGAACCTTTGTTTCTGTGGTCCAACGTACACGGAGAAGCAACCTTCAGGAGCTACTTGACGATTTCTCTTACTCTTACGATCATCTTCCAAAGAAGCCTCAATTCGTGGCCAGGATTTGCTCTTTCGTGTTAGCCGTAACGTCCTCTTGCTTCCACAGCCAAGTGATTTGCATCTTTCCCATGTCTGAAAGATCAAATTTCCTTTCTTTCCTTTTCCTTCCTTCACATCCATGAAAATATAATTTGCGCAGAAGTTTTCAAGATCTATTTACTATTCACTAACAAATATGCAGGAGAAGTAGGCGAAAGTCTAGATGTTGGACTTAAAAACCACACACAACACCTCCTTCCACGAGAAAAAACAGAAAAAGAGTAGATAACTTTGTTTGAAGTTGTGTTCAATCAAAGACAGAATCCACAGGCCAAATGGAAAAGAATGGTTTGCACATACTAAAGAGGTAATCTGTTTTGATTATCCCCTGTCGTAAACCAAATGAAACATAACCTTCGATCTCGGTCTCATTGTGTTACTCATAGCTACCAAAATCAACAGAAAGAAGTGAAATCATACAAATCAAGAGAAACGAGAAGGCAAATGAAACAACAATGCTTAATAAGCAGTGAATCCGTATGACCTCAGAAAGGAAAAAAGGATCAAAGATCTGCAGAGCGGAAATTGTGTGGAGACCCTCACGGGATAAGCTTTAGCTTGCGTCTTCAATGCGGCAGTATAGGATTGGAGTGGTGCAACTAGCGTTGGTATATAAAGCCGAACCAGAACATAGTTTATTCGTAAAATCATCCACTTGTCAACGTAACAAGGGCCAATTTCTGTTAGTCCATGTCATCCCTCTTACTTTTGTAATCATTTTCTTTATGAGAAGTGCCTTTGTTATCTTCACAATGACACGAAGAGCTATCTTCCGTGCTGTGTATTATACAAGTGGAGAAGCAGGTTTTTAGTTTTATTTTAATCATAGTTAATAAGCCATGAAGACTCAGCGTGAAAGACAAAAGAGTTTAGGAATATATTTTCCTAACCACCAACTAAATCGTCTCACTACAATTTCTAGATACCACCCAATTTTACCGCAGATAACGTTAGTTTCACCGCGTAATAAACCTGTGCTGATTCCAAATAGCCTGAAATTTAGGATCAAAGAAAACGAAGATAGGTCTTCTCCATTTATGTCACAACCTGATATTAACTAATTGGCTCGCGTACATGCATATAAAGCTTCGTCGTTTACAAGCCTGTTCTGCATAAACATTACCCTGAAGAAAGTTCGCGGAAGCTTGTTCTTGCTACGACAGCAGGAGGTTGAATAATGACTGTATACAGGCTTATTTTCTGACAATTCATGACTGAAAGGTTGCAAATTGGAAACTTGCATGTGGTATAAGCAGGAAGGAGAATTACAATTAAAGCTCCACTACCTATATCATTAGTTCGTAGAAAGCTAAGTTAAAATTATAAAACCAATGATCATTTGAAATGAATCTTGTAGTTTGACTAATTTTAAAATATATTTTTTATTATTTTAAATTGGTTAAAATTGTTTTAGAATATTTAAAATTGTAAAATAAAATTTTTTATTAACTGTTTGTCAAATTATTTTAATTTAATTCGTTCTTAATAATAGTTTTTACTAAATAATTTAATAAAAAATTTCTAGAGTTCCTAATATTATAAAGCACTTTGAAGTAATTTAGAATAATAAAAATATAATTAGAATATAATTTACTCTTTTTTCTTAAAGTAAGAAAATTCTTAAGTTCTTAACCCTTCCTCCCGTGACCATGGCCACGAAGAATATGCCTAGCTGATGAAAAGTTTGCGGACCTGTTCATTCTCTGTGTGGTCAATACGATATTGGGTTAATGCTGATCATCGATTTTGACTTTGAGGATTAGTGGCTTGTTTCTAAGTGAGATAATGAGCATTCCAACTTCAATCATACACCATAAACAAACAACGCTGTCCACAGGATTATACATGAATATTGCTTGTCCCATCAGTCATCGAAAGAGAGACCCTACTCAGGAAAGGAGAAGGACCAAAATATCATTTTGCAACTCTGAATGTTTCAACTTTATTTAAATAGTATAAATGCTTTTCAGAGGATACACCGATTAGACGGTTACTGTGGCAACAGCTTGCACAGACCTAAGCACATACGAAACACTTTGTTCTTTTCTTTCTCTAGATCCATAAAAGAAAGTTAATTTAGACAGTCAAAAGTGGATTCAGGATACCGGTTTTGACTTTTGAGTGATTTTGATCTGTGTCAGGATTCATTTTTATACAGATGGACACTTTCGGAGGTGGCGTTTCTCTTGTTATCCTGAGGTAACATGTTTCCTACCGTGTTGAATCCAAAAAAATCAGGCCAATATAGCCTACATAAGAAAAGGTAAATAGTCCTGAAGCAGTTGCATATAGGCTACGATGTAGTCCAGTACTGCCTGAGCTTTGTGGTTCTGATAACCGTTGATACTACCAATTCAATAGCCAATATTTGTAATTGAGAAAAGGATTTCCTTAGAAGATACTATAGATGAAATAATACTTCGTTCCAGGAAAGCATTAAGCATCCTAACAAGCTAATTGGAAGAATTAATGATAGTGTAGAAGTAGCTCACAATGAAGAATGCAGGTCTATGGTCCATTCGAATACAAATTTAAAAACAAATAAGCAGAAATACGAAATTCTTGGTATCTACTCCCAAGTACGCTAATATATATAGTATACATACTAAATTCTGAAGTAGAGGGTTCACAAGTTTTGCGCAGAAAAAAAGAAATGGCATTACTCAAGCTGCATGTGGCCGGTGGACGTGACGTTTTCTAAGCTAGCTTGGTGGATAGTTTATAATATCAGGTCAGCCCTTACTGTTCATTAGAAATAAGCTGAAGGCTGGAGTATACATGTATTATAAAACCAGCGACGCCAAGTTACAAGCTACTTGGGAGTTTATATATCCTCCAACACTTTGTTTTAATAACATATCAAGCAGTGGAGATCTGGTATCGGATAGTTGACCTTGGTATTTACATGAGCATCTTGAGCGAAATGGACTTAGAATCGCCACGCAAACTATGGATGACACGAACTGCAATCTGATAGAAAATTTTTTGATAAAGAATTGGCTTTTAGAATTTCCTATGTTATCTTTCCAATTTCGTATTGAAAAATTGGCAGCTAGCTTTAGCTATCAGAACATGGCACCAACTACTCCTCCATGTTCAGCCGCTGATTTTAGTGATCGTTTCAAGTTCGTTTTCTGTCAAGGTGAAACGAACGAAAAGTAGTTATATATGAGGTGGTTTATGCTATACAACTGATTGATTAGTAGTATACTTGTCGTTAATTAACTAAAACTATTATTTATTATGTATATAATTAAATCAAAATTAAGAAAAACTCAAATACTCTTTAAATAAAATTACGATGAAATCATAATTTATATTCTTTTGAAAAAATTATAGATCTCAAAATTAAAGTATCAAGATAATGTGTGGGTATTAGAGAACAAATTTATTAAAATAATTCAACTTCAGAATTTTATGTAGATTATTATTTATGTATTTATCAAATTTTTTGAAGGCAAACTTTAGAGCAATTAGTAGGGTTACTTTTTGTGACCGGAAAGTTATGAGTTCAAATTACGAAAACAGTCTCTTTATAAAATGCAAAAGAAAAGTTGTGTATAATTAATAAATTCTCACCCTACTCTCGCAATACAGGAACAATAAAAATATAGTGATCGATATAGCGCATGGATACAAATTGTTTAATTAAAAATAAAGATAAATTAAAGAAGATCATAAATTTAATTTATATTCATTATCAATGTATTTAGAAACTTAATGAGTCACAAACAAAGATTTGTCGAAAAGAACAAAAGATAGTTTAATCAAATTAGAGTTAATTGTAAATCTTGAAAAATTTTAAAGTCAAATATAAGATATTTGATAAATAAAAGATAGTATTAGATTTTTTTAAATAATTCAGTAAAGTTATTTATATATATAAAAAGATATGTACAATCAAAAGTTCACAAAGGAGTAATCACTGTACTATACAAGAACATAGACCAAGGGGATACGATGATCTATAATGGCTTCCATACCTACATAACATAACCAGGCCATTAGGTGGCCATATTAAGAAGTACCTCATCGAGAACAAAAAAATTCCCAGCAGATGATATTACATGCAATGCTAGTTAGGATTAATTGCCACATATTTCCCAGATAGGAACACATTAGGATATCTTGTTGCAATTATTTACCGCAGTGGAGGAGCTTTCTTCTGTTAATCTTTGAAACATTGATCAGGTCCTCTCAACCGTGAATATCCCCATCAATGTTGGCGTATGGATTGTAGTGGCACCATGCTCTGCAGTACATGTGGGGGGTGGTCTTTCTCTTTTGCTCATGGTTAGGAGCTGGGCATTCTCCAATCAATATTCCAAATTTGACCTATTCGGTATGATTATTGGCCCATCTTAGTGTTGAATCATCATTGAGTTGAATGCCCAATGAAAGAAAGTCCTTGTGCTTGACTAACTCGATCAATACCTGCAAAAGAAAGTAAAGGAAAGTGCTAGATATCTCAAATTACCTACTCTCTGTTTTTGCACTCTGCTGCTCCATTACTTGGAAGATCACTTTAGCGGTGAGGCTCTCCACTTCCATGGCTTTGTCTTTGAAGGTTCAAAGGTTTCTCTCTGACCAAATGTTATAAACAACAACTGATAGAAGGTTAGTAAATGTGTTCAGATTTGTATTTCAGTGGCTGTGACATTGGTTGAACCAAATTTAAATTGAATGAAGATTTGTTAGAGTTGGGAGGTTTAGTTGAAAGTGATTGAGGCAGTGTATCCAAATTGATTGCGAAAAGGGGCATTCAAAGAAGCTATGGCGAATGGAATCATTATCCAAAGAGCACAGTGAACAATGGTTTGGGAGAAAAGTGAAAAAATATATCTTTTCAATCTTTTTCGAAAGTGCTACAAAACAGAGAATTAAAACACACAAAATAAATAAACAAATCGAAATATAAAAGAGTATAGAAGAGACACAAACACAATGTTTATAGAGGTTCGGTGCTAAGACCTACGTCCTCTACCTAAGCTCCCACTTAGGATTTTGTCAAAGCTCTTTACTACACACTTTTTAGTTCAGTGTGAACTCTTCCAATTCAACTTGACTTCTGGCTCAAGCTACACCTTACAGATGATTT
>JANSVA010000218.1:51067191-51082853 GCA_025504915.1 Erythroxylum reticulatum | reverse complement strand
CAGGATATATGGGGACCATGGGTTACCATTAGTAGGGGAGGAGACCACCATTAGAATCGGCACAAAGAACAGTAATGAATTATAATGTATTTACTAATTAGCTTTAGAAAAGAAAAAAAATATTTTTACTATTAAAAAAACAACTCTAAGATTAGATAATATAATGGAATAGAAGTGAAAACCTTCTAAAATTGTCTTTTTGTATGTTTTCTTAATATTTTGATATAATTTTCTTACTTTTGTTTTTGTTAAATCATAATTTTACGTGTTCTTTTAGGATTTGTTCTATTTTTCTTATTCTTTTATTTCATTTCTTCTTTAATGGACATTTTCTCTTTTTCTTCCTTTTCAATTTCTTTGTTTATTTATAATGGAATGTTTTAGAGAATGATAATTAAATAAATAATTCCCATTTATATTATTATGAAAAGAAAAATAATTATCAGTAATAAAAATTAAGTGAGATGAAGTTTGCAAAATTAGTGTGGAACTTTCACCTGTAAATTTAATTAAAATTTTAAAATGTATATGAATTTTCAGATTAGAGTATATAAAAAGACTTGGTTTGATTCTTTTTATCTTATTTGATCTCCACCAAAGAGATGACTCCATGATCCTGCAGAGGAGGACCCATCATCACGTGTCATCTTGTGTGTCCCAGTCCCAGACCCAGTCATTGTTGTAATTGGTGTATAAACACTAGACCATTATGTGGTAGGGACCGTAGGGTATAATTTCTCCCTACATATAATTAAGTCTTACCGGCCCATTTCGACGTGTTTTACTTGTGCAGAAAAAGATCCTCCTAATAAGAAGAAAGAAAGAAAAGGTCCCAAGTCCCAACCCAACGCCTGTTGTTTCGTTTGTGCTTCAACTCTCTCCCTGTAACTGTTGGAGCAGTGCCCCAACCCAACGCCTGTTGTTTCGTTTGTGCTTCAACTCTCTCCCTGTAACTGTTGGAGCAGTGCCTTAGTTAGACTACTTCCCTCTCCATTTTTGTCTCAACTTATAGTTTCAGCTTCAATATGGCTACTAACGATAAACAAGTTAATGGAGATCGAAGTACGAGGATCGTTGACCACGCCACGCCACCATCACCTCCGGTCACAGCCGTTGAACCCAAGGAGGAGCCTGACGACTCAGAAAGAGAAAAGTCAGTTGATGGGCAGTCTTTAGGAGGATTGCCATTCACTGTTCAGGTGCCTTCAGGCATTCCTATGCCGCCACCGCTTACCGTGGCTGCTCCACCAAAAAGAACCTCCACCAAAGATCGTCACACCAAGGTGGAGGGTCGGGGCAGGAGGATCCGAATACCAGCCACGTGTGCCGCCAGGATTTTTCAGCTGACCCGAGAACTTGGCCACAAGTCCGACGGAGAAACTATTAGGTGGTTGCTGGAACACGCCGAGCCCGCCATCATCGCCGCCACCGGCACCGGAACTGTGCCCGCGATTGCCATGTCTGTAAATGGAACTCTTAAAATTCCCACCACCACTGACGCCGTCACTATCGAACAAAACGTGGACCAACTTCCCATAAAAAAGAAGCGTAAACGTGCGGCGAACAGTGAGTACATAGACATGAGTGAAGCACCCACCATCGTGACCGTATCCGCACCGTTAGCTCCAATAACCACCCAACCGCCACCACTAGCAGTACCGCAGGGCTTAGTTCCGATGTGGGCAATACCATCAAACGCCGTCGTTCCAGGGGCTTTCTTAATGGTGCCACCATTAACAGGGTCCATCGCAACACCATCGAACCAGCCTCAGTTATTCGCTTTTCCAGCTACTGCAACACCATTGATTAATATAGCTGCGAGGCCCATATCGTCGTTTGTGGCATCCATGCAACAAGCTGCTGTTTCGAGCTCGACCGTTCCTGGATCAAAACCTGATAAAACTAGCTCGTTCACGACTCCAAGTTCGAATACCGCATGCACTACGACCACAAATACAGGGACCACTCAAGTACTTAGAGATTTTTCTTTGGAGATTTACAACAAGCAGGAGGTACAGATCGTAACTCGGCCTTCAAAGCAATGATAAAAGAAAGAAAGCTTCTGCAGTTCTTGACGGTTGAAGCTAGTTAGCGTCCGCCATGAACGGGTTTGCTTGAAGAAAAAAAAAAAGAAATGTTACCTCGGAAAATGGAGAGGAGGGGGAGGACGAGCACGTGCGCACGTGAACGGGGTTTTGGAGATGTGCACGTGTGAAGTGGGTCCGGTGAAGAAAATGGTGGGGACCACTAACAAAAGGTGGACCATGCAAGAAGAGTGATGGTGGGGGATACATTACATGGTTTCCAAACACGGCTTTTATTGGTGGTCCCCATGCTAGTTGGCTCGGTGGTCCCATTGACGCCAGCTGGAGTAATCAAAATGGTCGTAACTGCGGGGTCCAACTCCAACCAGCCTCACGTCTTCTCTTCTCTTCTTTTTCTTTTACGCCTTCTTAACTTTATTTTAATTTCCTTGGGTGGGGGTTGGGATGTATATTTGCAAAGCATATCCTTCTAATATTCCCCGGGATGGGTTGGTTCTCATACCTGTGACTTAATTGACCATTAAGAGTTGACCCGTAGCAAACTTTTTATTTTCTTTTATGTGGAATGGCTCTTTTTCCCTTATTGGGATGTATCCAACAAGTGCTTTGTACATTGTCAGCGATTGTAATTAAAAAATAAATTTTATTTAAATTTGTTCTTTTAACTTTATTTAAAAGCCCAGCAGGTCTTCTAATTTTAAAATTAGCTAATAACGAATGCACCCTAATTGTCAAATAGGAGCTATCTAACTTAAATTGATCGTTGGCACTATAAATGTGTATCCATACATACTTTATAAATGTATAACTTTTATATCTACGAAAACTTATATTTAACAATGTTTTATATACAAGAGTTAATTTATTATTCAATATTTTAAATTTTTAGGTGAAAATATATTTTTTTAGAATTTTCAATGCAACATAAAATTTAATATAAATGTGTATTATTTATTTAATTTTAGAGATGGGAAAAGATTAAGTGATAAAATTTCTTCGTTAATTTAAAATTAAAATAAAAAATAATTTACGTACATGAGTTAATGCATAATTCAAGGTCTAAAAGTTTGAGGTAAGATAGAAATTTTATAGTATTTGAAACGTTCATCTTCCTTCTAAATAGAGACTAATTAACATGAAAAACTCAATATAGTATATTAGAGCTAGCCTAAATAAATTAGCTTTCTTAAAAATGTCCAGTTAGCAGATATCCACTCTTGCACCAAATATGTATTTTGAACACGAATGGGTATCTTTACGAAAAAATTTAACACTTGTATGATCATTTTAAAGTGTAGCATGAGGGACTTCTTACTGAGGCTGCATCTGCATGGCGGGGGTGGAGGATCATTTTGGATGGACTACCCTGACGTGGGTTGCCAAATGTTTGGGTGTTTTACGTCAAGAATATTGAACTATGCACATTTTGGAGTGGCACTGCAGTGGTGCAATATTTGTTGAAAAACTTGCTACCAACTACACTTATGATGAAGGCCTATGTTTTCAAATATAAGGTGTAATGGTGGCATTGTTTTAACACTAATCGATGACCAAGTTTTGAATTATGCATATTTGAAAAGAGGAAGACTTGGAAGTCATGAATCATGATGATGTTTAAATGATATGAATTAAAATTTTTAATATAAAATAATAGTTATATTTTAAATCATTATACTTTTACAAAAATATATATTTAACCTTTATCACGAATGATTATTTTATTTTAATATTTATATTGTTCTTAGTATAATTTAAATTTTATATCATTTTAAAGATAAATTTATTACAGAGAATTCTTATTTATTTTTTATATTTTCAAATTTTAAATCGATAATACAAATTTAAATTAGAATAGTTCAAAGAATATAAATTGATTTAGTTTATAGCTAATTTTTATTTTATTTTATTTTTAATGCAATAATTTTATCTTAGAGTAATGAGTAATGGTATATAAGATGATTTGTATTTTAGCCAGGATATCGACACTGCTTTGCTTTAGTAGTATAATGAAACTGTTGGGCAAAAATGAAACTTGGGAGTTGTGATTCCGAGATAAAATTGCCTTGTAAAACATACATGCCTGTATCTGCGTAGAGAAAAATGGATAGTCTAAAATGCGTGAACGAATGGAGTTAGGTTAGTTCATGTGCATGCAACACAAATTCTAGGCTAGAGCTGAGCCACTGGGCAACCTCTAAGTCAAGCCCATCAAATAATGGAATTGAGTAAGTTGATATGGCGGCCCAATAAATATTCTGGTATTGGTATAACAATTAGGAGAGAAAGAGTGGCTCTTCCAAGTTCTAAAAGGCAATGTATTTGTAATTTGTACCCATTCAAAGCACAATAGAATTAAACTATCACTTAAGCTCAGTGTTATGAACCAAATTCAGTTCAAGTAATTATTAAATCTACAAAATATAGTCTATTAAAATATTCACATAAATAAAAAAAATTATTTGGCCCCGTTTGATTGGCATGGATTGTTGATTAGGAAAGTAATATTTTTTTAAAATTTAAATTATTACGTTTGATTTGTTTTTCTGAGTAGTTAGGAAATCAAAAACTTTCATAATCTAGGGGAAAATAGTAGAACTTTCCCTGGATTCTAAATCTCAATACCCTCCTAGTATTTAGATTACTTTCCTCAGGAATTTAATCTAAAAATTATACTAATCAATTTAATCTTTCCTTCTATATCAACTCTACGACTTTAAAATATATAAATTTTGATTTAATAATTAAAAATATAAATAAATAAACTTTAAATTATCTATTTTTAAAATAAAATATTTTATTAATAAATATTATACAAAATATTAAAATAAATGTAAATAAAAATATTTTTGTAAGTTTTTTTTAATTTATAATTATTATTAGTAACAAAAATATTTATTATTATTTAAAAAATTAAAAATTCACAATAATTACAAAAGTTGAAATAAATAAAATAACTAATTAAAAAAACTTTGAAAAAAAGGGAGAAGGAGATATAAGAAGAAGGGAGGGAAATTTTAAAATTTTTTGAAAATTTTGCAAAAAAGTTCCTTTATTTTTTAAAATTTTCAGTATCGGTCGATATTTGAATTTTGAATATTTTTACTTTTTAAGTTCATATTTTTCCTTATTTAATTATTTTAATTTTTATTCGGTTTGGAAGGACATAATTGAAAACATAAGCCAAAATTAAGTTACATTCCATAAAATAGTGTTATATACCAAACACTATAATAACAATCAACCCAACTTTTCTAATGTCAGAGTACTAAACTAAAAATAAACCCTGCTAGTGGTCTCATCCGAATCAGTTCAGATAATTGGCTAGAAAGTTTCAATCAGAATCTTGGGTAATGTTATTTGGTAACTGCAGAGCTATGAGAAGTGTATACAAAGCTCACGCTAGCATAGAATCTTAATTATCTCTGGGTTGAACTCAAAGTGAATTCGACAGTAACCCTCACTCTTATCTCATCCTTGATAAGTCGTTCTATGATTCATAATCTCATCATTCAAGATATCCAAGAGGTGTTCACGCAGAATTGGACGGTTGTACATTATCATATCTATCGTTAAAACAATAGATATGTAGACTAGCTAGCGGCTTAAGGGGAATATTTTGTTGTAAATACCTTTTATTTTAATTTTTCACCCATTAAATGTCACGTACTCTTAATAAAAAATATGTCAGAGAACTACTTTCCCTAAGCTTGGAGTATAAGCGGTTTTATTCCCTTAAAAAAATTAAATAAACCCTACTACTTTGCCCATTTGACCAAAACGCCGTCCCATTGGTGCTCATATTGATGATGCCTAGGGTGTACCGTAGATACACTCTAGAATTACCCTCAAAAGGCCAACTTTTTCTTGCCTGTTTTTTCTGATTTTTATATGTTTGTTTGCCCTAAGTTTAACGCTTTGATCGCAAGAAACGGTCACATGGCTGTTTGGTGATATCAAAACACAAACTTGGACTGAGAATTCGGAGTAGGAGAAACCCTCCTTTAGTAGATTTCGAAGCCATCCTGTCTTGTCCTCTACAGAACCACCATACCAAACCCCATTAAAATAAATCATCACTAATAAGTCCCCTTCTCTATATTTCTTTATTCCAAATATATAGTGTTGTGTCTGCGACTCTGCGTTGTGTTTGTGTGTTAGCTCAACAGATCCTTGTGTTTATTGTGTTCGAATTTTATAAATCCTTCAAAGATCTTAGCTTTTGTGCCTGTTCCCACTAGAAGGTTTTAAAAAGGACAGTCTTTTTCTGTATTCCAAGGGAAAGTTTCGTTCTTGATCGTTGATCTTCGCTTTTTAGCTTCGTTTGAATTTGTTTGGTGAAATTTTGCAGTCTGCCGATTAGACCCTTTTCGATTTTGAGTTTCAAAACCAAAGATTTTAATTATGATTTGCGCTATCAAGCATTCTGCTATTGCACCAGTGATCAATGGATCTGACAGTACTTTTCGTAGAAAAAATCCGCCAGGACCGAAGAGATCTTTGTTCTTGCCATCAATTACAGCTGGCGAGAAGAACCCAAAACCTGTTGTCTCAGTGTCAAAGCCTTTACATGTCTCATCAGTTGAGTCCCTTGCGATCTCGAAGCCCCTAAAGAAGTCCTTGATCACATGCAAGGCCTATGAAGCTGACCGATCGCAGCCGCTAGGTTCGAGCGAAGTAAAATCAGAGGCTGCTAGGAGGGTCAAGATTGGGATTTATTTTGCAACATGGTGGGCTTTGAATGTGGTGTTCAATATATATAACAAGAAGGTCTTGAATGCTTTCCCTTATCCATGGCTGACCTCTACTCTTTCTCTGGCGTGCGGGTCTCTAATGATGCTGATTTCATGGGCTACGAGGATGACAGAGGCACCTAAGACCGATTTGGATTTCTGGAAGACTTTGTTCCCTGTGAGTTGATTTATTCGTTTGTTTTGGTAGAAAAATGAAGGGAGTAAGGGGTCAAGGTGAGTTTTTATTTTGGTTGCATAGAAAAGTGAAGAAAGGATCGGAAACTGATGTTTTTTGTTTTCTTTCGGATCATTAATTCTCGAGGGATTGATGTTATCTAGTTACGAAAACCATATTTTGTTTGCTTCCTAGGAAAGTCAGACAACGCTAATTTGATCGTTTCTCGTTTGTTTCGAAGGGAATCGGTATAGTGACTAAATTAGACTATCAAAACTCTGTTTTTAGTTCTAAACTTCCCTTGTTGTGTGATTTAAAGTTGCAGTTTTAGATCACTGATCTATCTTTTCCTCTCTTAAGGTTGCTGTGGCACATACAATTGGGCATGTGGCAGCAACAGTGAGTATGTCGAAGGTTGCAGTTTCATTTACCCATATCATTAAGAGCGGTGAACCTGCTTTCAGTGTGTTGGTCTCAAAATTCCTTCTGGGTGAGACCTTTCCTTTGAGTGTTTACCTCTCACTGGTTCCAATTATTGGCGGTTGTGCTCTTGCTGCTGTTACCGAGCTCAACTTTAACATGATTGGTAAGAATAGAAAACAAGTTCAAGTGGTCTGAATGCCTGTTCTTTTGAACGTTTAGCCTTGTGACAACTTTTGAATATACTGAGTTGGATTTGCCGTTACAAACCAGACCTCTGGTCATTCGTTACCTTGTTGGAGAACTTCAAAACTCAGTTGAATTATGTTGGGGAAAAGCATTTAATAAAGAAAGCCTGATGCTTCATGCATTTTGCTCATTTTTTCGTTTTCTTTCTTTTGTTCATGGTAGTCTTATGTTAAGTTTATTCCGTAGTTTCTGGCTTGTAACCGAAGATGTACTTTTCTCCTGCTTATTTATGGCACTAGAAAAATGATTCAACTGATGGAGTGTTTTACACTCACATGCTCGGTTGTTTGCTGTCTGTTTCAGGTTTTATGGGGGCCATGATCTCCAACCTGGCATTTGTATTTCGCAACATATTTTCAAAGAAGGGCATGAAGGGGAAGTCCGTTAGTGGAATGAACTACTATGCTTGTCTCTCTATACTGTCTCTGTTAATTCTTACACCTTTTGCTATCGCCGTGGAGGGACCGCAGATGTGGGCTGCAGGATGGCAAACAGCCATTTCTCAGATTGGACCAAACTTCGTATGGTAAAATGAAATTTCTTCTACAAACTATTTGTTTGTATTCATACTGATAACATTTTCATTTTGCAAAACTTGTCATAAAATTCGTGAAAATCCCATTTGGCTAGACTCTTCTCCAGAATTGATAGTAGGACTTTGTGCTTGCATACATCTCCAGAAATATTTAGGGGTAAATATCATTCATGGTTGGCCTAACAAATTGGTTAGAGTGGAAGTTGTCACATGTCCACCTTTTATGTGGTAGAATCAGATATATCAGTCGTTATCTTACAGGGGTTGTGAGGAGTCCTAGTCTGTCTTAGTTGCTTCTTGTTTTTGACTTGCGCTAATTTTGTCCTGTATTCTGCTTTTCTGTATCTAACATTTGGTTTTCTTCTTGATTTTCACTAAACAAAAAAATGTGTGGATCTGTTTTTGTGCTGAATAATATAATAGGTGGGTGGCTGCTCAGAGTGTGTTCTATCACCTTTACAATCAAGTGTCGTACATGTCCTTGGACGAGATCTCTCCCTTGACATTTAGCATTGGAAATACAATGAAACGTATATCAGTCATAGTCTCCTCCATTATCATTTTCCACACTCCTGTTCAACCCGTCAATGCACTTGGAGCTGCCATCGCAATCCTTGGAACTTTCTTGTATTCCCAGGTACTTTGCTCTTCTCTTTCTTAAATAAGCTTCATACTTCATAATCTTCTACATATATATCGTTTTCAAAAAGACTAGTCTGTTCTTTTAGCCGAATCCTGGGTCGAAGCTAGCGAACAAATTACCCTTCTCTTGATTTTTCTTTGTTTCTAAGATGACATCTGAAAAAGCTAGTTTAGCATTATTCACACGAGGAGTTTGGTATAAACATGGTAGGTGAAACCATGCATAAAGACCTTTGAAACCCTTGTAGCATTTGGTGAGCATGTATGATTGCTACAGATGCAGCTATCTAATCGTTTTGCCTGTGGAATTGAAGTTATCAGTATCTTGGGTTTGATGTTGTAGCTACCTGTGTGGTGTTAGGTGAGTGAGATGAAATGAACATTGTCGTATCCGTTGGATTTGGACATTGTAGGGACCTATTCTCACCTAACTCGAGGCAGCTACTAAGATCCCCATTTTGATTCCTCCTTGTGAGGTCATATGTTTTTTTAAAAAAAATTTTTTTTTAAGGTATGAGTTGACTAATCCATCAGATGCATCAAATTTGGAATATACTCTGGTCCTGCTCCTATATGCTTGTTAACATAACAAATATAGACGATTGCTGTACTAATATAATTTTAATGATCCAAATGCAGGCAAAGCAGTGATAATGCTTGCTCGGTCCGACCGATGATGATGGAGAAGGATCAAGAAGTGTTAAGAGTTTTATAGGATAGATATTAACCTCCATCTCCCTTAAGTTCCAGTTAGCAGCGCTGTTTTGTAGATATAGGTAATAATGATGAGGGATAAGAACACACACCCCTTTACTCTTTTATATAACTGGTGATTAAGGAGGTTTTCATGAGGTTGAGGACAAAAAAAATTTTCCCAATAAAATTTTATGGATCAAAAGCTTGTTATTACCGGACTTTGAGATGCATGTATGTCTCGTTTTTGTTCTATCCAATATATATATAATTGAGACAAATTATTAATTATTCTAAATAAACCATCTATGATGTCAAGATAATATTTATATATCTTCACATTTCTTAATAAATATGTTTATAAAATCAAGATATAATATATAAATGCATTTGTAAAATTGAAAAATGTTGGATTATTTCTTTATGGAATGGCAATTTTGAAAACCCTATTGTTAAGTTCCTTCATTTAACAATAGGGAAACTGTGGTGTGAAGCTAATTAAACCAAAAAAGATACAATTTATTGTTTCAAATTTCAGTATACTTCATAATATGACCAATTTAATTATTAAATTTTAGTTATATTGGATAGAAACTGTTCAAGATACTAGAGTTTTTGTGGTTTAAATAATTTTTAAAAAATTAATTTGATTTTTTAATTTTTTGAAAAGAATTATTTATATTAAACTTTAGTTGAAAATTAATTAAATTTGACTTAAAGTAATGATTTATCTTTAATTATTAATTTTGAATTGAATTCAATTGATTAGAATTGAGTATAAAGATGGAGCAAAATCGATTTTTTAAAAGTATGTTTCATTGTTATTTTTTAATGAAAATTTAAGAAAAATTATGTTTCATTGTTTTTTTAACGAAAATTTAAGAAAAATTAATTTTTTAAAATTAAAAATTACAAAAAATAATTTTAAAAACAATAATTTTAAAAAAATCTAAATCACACACGAATCCCATGTTAAAAGCTTTTCTTTTTTTTCATGTTTTAAAAAAAAACACCTTTAAGAAATCTCAACTACAAGGGTTTCAACAAAAGAAAAAAGCATCAACGCAAAGCCGAATGTTCTTTCCGGGTTTCTACTTTCTGCAATTAAACTGCCTACCACCTTGATCCAAGGAGTCTAAACGTCTCTTCGTGTGATTGAATTGTCTCTTGCAGTTGTCACTTGTAAGTTCTTGATGATCCCTATGACGTAACCATCTATCTCCCGCAAACAGCTAAAACAAACCCTTTTGTTCAATGGAAAGAGAAGCACGGTTGAAATTGCAGGCAATCATGAAGCTGACCAAGTCTTTAGAAGAACTACATTTTACAAGCAGATATCTAATAGACCCAAATTTACGTCTCCCCTTTGTTCTTGTAAACTACACTAGAGCCGATCACAGCTCCATTCATAAGCTTCATAAAAATAGTTTCACACAAGGAGAAACTCGGCAATTTTTATGATGGTCGTTCTGATAAGTGCTGTTCATGTTCCATATTATAGTCTAACTCATCCCCACACATGCAGCTAAATACCGTGCAGCAATTAAATGCAAGTTGTGACAACTTCTTAGATCGGGATGTCATGGAGATAAAAAGCATGAGAAAGATATAGATTTGTTTATGCAAGTATTTGAGTATTTCCGTGGAAATGCGAGAAAGGAATATAAAGTTTGAAGCCTGATTTCCCTTTAGATCAATTTGCTTCTACATGTTAAAATGGAAAATTACTGTCACATACAATAGCATGATGGGATCAACCCCTTATTCTTTGTATTATATTAAATGAACTTACAAGAGAAACTATATTAAACTTGCAAGTACTTAATGGCAGTCTGCACATCCTTGTCCCCTCTTCCACTGCAATTAACCACAACCTTCGCTCCATCTGGGAGGGTTGGGCACAGTTTCTCCAAATAAGCCAATGCATGAGATGTCTCCAAAGCAGGAATTATGCCCTCTAATCGTGATAGTCTCTTGAAAGCTACAAATGCATAACCAAATAATGATTGAAAACAAGAGCGAACACTAAAGAGGTTGGACTAGCAATCATAGAAGTTGAAGTGTAAATGGTTAAAAATGAAAGCAACTCTATCAGCTGCAGAAAAGTGTTCTAATACATCATATTGACTCATATTGGAAACCTTTCAACCATCAATTGCACCACTCAAACAAACAACTGCTTTGTGGTATGGACCAGTACTTAAGCCATTCCAATGTGCATATTCATATGCAGGAATTAATGGAATTTGACTTATTTAAATCCCAAGGTCCACAAAGCAGGAGAGAAGTTGGAAGATTAAATGCAGTGCAAGCTTTTCAGCATTACTCTTGAAGAAGCAAAAGTTGCAATCACGTTTAGCTTATGAACCAGATCATTAGAAAAGTTTAATTTATTGAAAGCATCATGAGAAGTTCTTCAAAACAGCGAGAAAGTATAACAATCGAAATCGCCAGATAACTTTGGATCAAATGACCACTAAAAGTTGATAAATAAATCAGTAGATGTTTATCATAAGGAATACCTAACAACAACCATTAATTAGTAAAAAAGATTTCTTATAAAAACTAAAATTAACATCAGATTCATAATTCAATACCTGCCAATGCTTCTTCATCAGTAACACTGTGGTATTCAGCTCGCGCTTTCTCTTTCAGAAAACTGTGCTCAGGTCCAACCCCAGGGTAATCCAACCTTATATAAAGGAGGGATAACAAGAACAGGAAGTGAAAAAGGAAAGAGAGAAAGTTAAGAACATCAGAAATGAACTAATCCCATGAGCAAAATAATATTCAACATGATAAGTGAACCAAACTGACCCTGCACTAATAGAATGAGGTTCAATTATTTGCCCATCCTCATCCTGTAATAAATAGCTCATAGCTCCATGCAACACTCCAACTTCACCTTTACTCAAAGTTGCCGCATGTTTTCCACTATCCAAACCTAAACCTGCAGCCTCCACTCCAATCAACCTCACATCCTTGTCCTTAACAAAATCTTCAAATAGTCCCATGGCATTTGAGCCCCCACCAACACAAGCAACAAGCACATCTGGCTTCCCGCCCCATTTGTCTAATGCTTGTTTTCTTGTTTCAATGCCAATAATCTTATGGAACTCCCTCACCATCATGGGATATGGGTGTGGCCCAGCAACGGACCCCAAAATATAGTGAGTTGTCTCCACATTAGTCACCCAATCCCTTATAGCTTCAGATGTTGCATCCTTCAATGTGGCTGTCCCAGAATGGACTCCCCTGACCTCCGCCCCAAGGAGCCGCATCCTGAACACGTTGAGGGATTGTCTTTCCATATCTTGGGCCCCCATATAAACAATACACTGCAAACCAAATCGTGCACAAACTGTGGCAGTTGCAACTCCATGCTGACCAGCTCCAGTTTCTGCAATTATACGCTTCTTCCCCAAACGCTTGGCAAGTAAAGCCTGACCAATTGCATTGTTAATTTTATGTGCACCTGTGTGGTTAAGATCTTCCCTCTTAAGGTAAATGTGAGGCCCTTCACCATTAGGACACCTATAATGCTCCGTAAGACGCTCAGCAAAATAAAGAGGAGTTTCCCTTCCAACATAGTCTTTCAGAATTGCAGCAAGCTCTTTCTGCAATCAAAATATTTTCAATAAAAAAATTAACAAAATCATGAAAATTGTAGATAAAAATTCTGACTGTATTTAAGAAAAAAGAAGCAACAAATAGAAGAACTAAGAAAAAAAATGGTTCCCAAATAACCCCTGTCAAATAAACTCATAAGTTATAAACCGTGATGAATCATCAGAATTTCACAACAAATCATGAATAAAATATCCTTTCAGAAAGTCTTCTATATTGTAACCACTTCTTTTTAGCTTCTGCTAAATTGGAAAACCTTAGAGAAAAAGGGAAAAAAGTTTCGACAATCCAAGCAAATCGTACTCAATCATACTAAAACTTCTATGATATATAAAGACTTTAGAATTAAAAACAAGAAGACGGATCCTTAATGACTAAGGAACTATTCTGACCAAGCCAATATATCAATCTCTTTATACGTCATCAGTGTAAATAAGACTCCTTGGACAAAAAACTTAAAAAATACATTCTTTCATTGCCAGTAAAAGTTCTCACCAAAAAGATATAAAAATGCATTTTCTACTTAACAATGAACTATTTCCCTCATACAAGTCAGTAAATCAGACATGACATCTCCACCCTGTCACGGGAACATAT
This sequence comes from Erythroxylum reticulatum, assembly GCA_025504915.1. Lineage (NCBI taxonomy): Eukaryota > Viridiplantae > Streptophyta > Magnoliopsida > Malpighiales > Erythroxylaceae > Erythroxylum > Erythroxylum reticulatum. The sequence goes on along the minus strand of JANSVA010000218.1, from coordinate 51,069,140 downwards.
CAAATGAGAACCCCATTAGCACAAAATTTGAGAATCTACACTAAGAGTATAAAAGTGCTCAACCTTTCCAAAAAGAGTTTAACAAAACCAATGAACCAACGAGCAAAATCCATCCACCGAACAAGCTACCAAACAACAAAACAAAATCAGATTCAAAGAAAACCCAAAATACAAAGAAATTTGTAGAGAGATATGCCTGAAAATCAGGATCTTCCTTGAGAGAATTGAATGCGGTTTCAAGCTCGGACAAAGCATACATAAGCGTCTCCGGCACGTACTTGCCGCCAAACTGACCGAACCGACCAAACGAATCGGGTCGCTGCCACGAAGCTGGGTCGGACTCTTTGTCCTCCATCTTGACAGACGCCTCTCTGGTGGTGAGAGTGCAAGACACTTGCAATCTTTGAGATGAGCAAGATGTAAATTTGGCGAACTTGAGGGAAATATGGGGATTACTGTAGGATTTAAGAGATGGGGAATCGGGAATGTGAGGTCTTGTGACGGGGGCGGGCACGGCGGCTGCTGTTTTTGAGGCGGTGACGAAGGAAGCAGCCATGAAGAGACCAGAGAGTACTTGATGCGTAGGGATTTCGATGGGTTTTAGTTAGCCGTTGCTTTTGCGTATCACCAATTAAATATTAGTTTTGTGGGGACCGTTTCTGACGGCGTGGCAGTGGAGAATATATTATATTATTATGTCACCAAAATTAGCCTAGTTCTATGGATTTTGATTGATGTGAATATAGATTAACCAAAAAAGTATTATGTATATACATAATTTAGAATTTAATTTCGTATCAAATTGTATTAACTATGGTTTCGTGTGTTCAATGAATTCATTGATTCAATAAAAACATAAGAGGTTATTAGGGAGAGGTTACCTTGTTTGTATAATCGAAACCGATCGTAGGGGGGACTATTTATATTTATATTAATTTGGATTCTATTATGGGAAGATGGCAACACATTAAGTTTATTTGATGCTTGAGAAATTTAAAAATTGCATAATAATGATTGAATAAATGTTAAAATACAATTAATTTAAAATATAATCTTAAATAAAGCTTTCTATAATAAAAACGCTAAAATATAACCAAGGGGAAAATGATCTACCTAATTAAATTTATATATTAAGTTTGTCTTACATGGTAGAATTCAATAAGGCGTCAATGATATGACTTTGCAGTCCACTTAATAAGTTTCTCTTTTGGATTGAAATATATGATCCTAAAAGTAGCAATTATGTAAATAGCCAATCTTTGTTTTTCTTTTATATAATAACAGAATTCACACAATCTATAAAAAGAGCATATCTTGTTCATTTAAATATTTTTTCTATCCCCCCTTTAGAGCTAACAAAAAACTCATTTGTCATAATCATAAAAAAAAGTAGCCCTATGCATAAAATACACATAATCTATATCAATTCCTTATATTTTGATTAATAAAATGCTTGTAAATATTGGATTATAATTATATATTTTTGTTATGTAGAGAATATTGGAAATTTGAGTCAAAATGTGTTTGAAAGTAGAAATTTAACAAATAAAGAACAAAAGCTTAGAAAAAAAATTTTAGAAGAGGTCTAAGTATAAGACATACCCACACCTTAGTTAATATGATTGCAGAAAAATATAAACTTGATTAAATGGATGAAACCCTTTTAGAATCAATGAGTCCAACTATTTTTACCCCTATTTTACTCTATTTAGGAGGTTTGATTATATAGGAATTGTTTTAGTAGGATAATTTCAATGAAATTGGTATCTTTAGAGTTGATTTGGATCTTATTTTTAATTCTTTATTTTAAAGAAGATGAATTAGGATTTTGAGATTATAGTTAATTAAAGTTTAATTCTTTATTTTAAAGAGCATTAGATAGGATTTTGAGAATATAGTTAATTAAAGTTTAATTCTTCATATATTTTGAGATCTAATTGTTCTTCTTT
>JANSVA010000218.1:51028847-51040407 GCA_025504915.1 Erythroxylum reticulatum | reverse complement strand
TAGAAGTAGGTCTTTCTTTCCTTGTAGAATTAGGATCTTTACAAGGAGATGATTTCTTTTCCAAGTAGAAGTAGGTCATTCTTTCCTTATAGAATTAGGATCTTTACAAGGAGATGGTTTCTTTTCCAAGTAGAAGGAGGATTTTTTCTTTCCTTGCCAAATTAAGACCTTTACAGGGTAGGACTTTTTTTTCCTAAAAATTAGGAATCTTCATTTCTCCCAATCTACATGTTCCCTGACAGTCTGGATTGTTCCTAGATCCATTTCTTGCAATAGCGAACAAGAATCTTACGAAATGTAGAAATCCTAGTTGAAGTAGGATTCCTTATAGGATTAAGATTTCTGTAACATCCTTCGGGTATTTCGACCTCCTCACTTTAAAAATGACATCCAAAATTCCTAAGTCTCCCTCCTTAGCATGATTTTCTTCACTTGCCACCTAAAACACCTTAAATGATAAAATCGATGTAAGTCACGTGATTTAGACATCAAATGAGAATAAAAACTAAGTGTAAAAGTATAAAAGATAAGAAAATATGAGTACATCACCCGACCTTCTCAAATGAGGAAGGTACCCGCTTTCATTCTCTTTGCAATAAGCAAATTATGGTTCCAAAGTATTTTCTTTTTAAAACTTTAGATATATTATAATTGTGAGACAAGGTCAAAAGTTTAGCAGAGAGAATTTAACAGGGACAGTTCATTCAATTTCAATTTCCAATTTACGAAGAACTTACCTTAGATTATTTACATCCCTTCAATTTGAATCCAACAAACCTAGGGAATTATGGTTTAGGTTGCAGGGACAACCTTATAGGATTGATTATGAGACTTTGCATGAAATTTGTGGTTTCCCCGAGTCATCCATAGTGGATCAACAAGATGATTTCCATGTCAACCCTTACTGGACTGAACTAACTAGGTTAGAGTGTTTTGACACTAAGAATGCACACTACAATATCATTAGGAGCCACAAACACTTGTTACTGCACAAATTCATATGTCAAACTGTTTTTGACAAAACGAAAACTAACAAGTGTTCGACGAAAGAACTTTTCATGTTATGGTGCATGGACCATAGCATCCTAGTTTGCATAACCATCCACATCTTTAACGCAATTATTACTGCTCGAAAGAAGAGGAGAAGTAACTTAGGAATGGGTTACTTAGTTTCAGCCATAGCTAATTCCTATGAAGTTGAATGTAATGGACTCATGGTCTACCATCCTGAATTCATAAACCATCATCATCTATGGTGAGCTAAAATCTTGAAATCCTATAATATGAAACTTCGGGATATTAGTACCAAGACACAAGCAAAGGGTAGGACAGGATTGGTCAAGAGAGTTCAAGTGCTCAACAACAACAAGAAGAGGATTCGACCAGTGAGGAATCTAAGGAAGAAGAAGAAACAGAAGAACCAGGCTAGAAAAAAGTACTGGATACAATCTCTGCAAACACCAAGGTAATTACAGATACACTCGTGGAGAACTGCAGCAGGATGAAGGAGATGGTCCGAACTGAACAACTTCAGAGCTAGGACATACATCGTATCCATGGTTATTTCCAGGCTTAGGGCGTTAAACTAGCACCTCTAGCACCATCCCCGCCACCATCACCATAAGGCTTTGTTCTAACCCCCTTTCTTTTTAAATTTAGGCTTTATTTTTTTGTTTTATTCTAATTTATTTTTCTTCTTTCTATATGTGTTTGTTTGCCCCCTTCTCACATTGAGGAGAATGTGTTGTTCAAGTATGGGGAGGGTTATATGTTTTATGTTGAATGTGAATTTTGCATGATAGTTATTAGATTACACTTTGTGAATTGTGTGAATGTGTTAATGACTTAGATGGATTGAAATTAATTTAAGTTTGAACACAATTTATTAGGTTGTGAGGAATCATTAGCTCACAAAATTACTGAATTGGGGTCTTTGGCTAAATATGCAACTTAATTAGGATTTAGTGTTAGTTTGTCACCCTCTAAATTGTCACATACATTCACAATTTGAGGCCTTTTGACTTAAGTAGCTTTGCTAGTATTTTTTAATGGAAACAAGTAGCTAAAGCAACAAGGTAGGCAATATAAATATAAAAAAAATCAAATCACGTTTGTTAATTTTAAATAAATAACTATTCTGCTAGCCTTCGGGTTATGAATAGAACTAGTAACCAGTTAAGAACATGATGTAGCTGAGTAACTAGATCGACACGCATAAAAAATGTGTGCTTTCGCATCAAAAGGCTATCGGAATGGTCTATCTTTTTAGTTTTTCCATTTCAGCCATCTTAATTTCAGATGATATTAAACTTTTGAAAAACAAACTTAATTATATTATTGCTTCCCAAACCTTATTTGGTAGCAACTCCTGAAGAGCAATTGGAATTAACCTTTGCATAAACACATGACAATCATGACTTTTCATTCCAAATAATTTGTACTTCCTCATGTCCACACACCATGCTAAGTTTGAAACATAACCATTGGGAAACTTTAGACTTTTCATCCATTCACACAATATTTCCTTTTGTTTTTTTTCCAAAGTGCAACATGCTTTCAGATATTTACCAGTTTGAAGATCTTTATGTGAGTCATTCCTTCTACAAAAAAGTTGCAAATCAACTCGTGATTTTGCATTGTCTTTTGTCCTCCCTTCAATGTTCATTATGGTATTGAGCAAATTATCAAAAATATTTTTTCAATATGCATCACATATAGATTATGACGTGTCAAATTAGTTTTCCAATATGGCAAATCCTAAAAGATACTTTGTTTTCTCTAACCAATGTTTTTACTAATACTTGTATTAACTTCATCAGCTTCAAATTCTATAACTTTCAGCAAGCCTAATTCCTCAATCTCTTGCAATATCTCTTCACCAGCTTTGTGAGGGGGAGGAGGTGTTTTGCTATCTTATTCTTAATGAACTTTTGTTTATTGTGCCTAAATGGATGATTTGAAGGAAGAAATTTCATTTGGTTGTCAAACCAACATGTTTTGCCCCCATTTGGAAGATAAAATGCATAAGAATTATTGCCATAATAAGGACAAGCCAATTTTCCTTATCAATGACCAATGGTCCACATCAAAGCCACTCTCAACACAAAATTTTGTTTTAGAGACACATCATATGTCTCAACGTCATATTCCCGAAGATGTTGCAATTCAGATTCAATGGTACATCAATTTTATGCGTTGGATTTGTAGGCCCTGGCACAATCACTGTCAAGAACACATATGCGTCTTTCATACATATCATTAGAGGCAAATTATATGGAGTAATTATGATTGGCCATGATGAATATTGCAAGTCGGATTGACCAAAAGGTTGGAATCCATTTGTTAATAATCCCAACCTAATATTTTGACTTTCAGTTGCAAACTCATAATAGACGTCATTGAAATGTTTCCATGCCAATGTATCTGATGGATGACTCATTATTTCATCTTTCTGTTCTTGTTCAATATGTCATCTCATGTGAGATGTAGTAACATTAGAAGTATATAGTCATTAAAGTCTCGCAGTTAGCGAAAAATAATACATTTGCTTCTATAGTACTAATTTCTATTTCATAGAACGTTTTTTAGGCTTGACTTTAGATTGACCACAAAAATTACTTTCTTATAATTCCACATTATCTCCCCAATACAATATACATCCTAACTTGCAACAATCAATCTTTTCAACAGGCAAACCAAAACCTCCAATAAGTTTCTTCATATTGTAAAAACTATCAACCATTGTATGATAAGGAGGAAATGATTCATTATACCATCCAAGAATTTTATTAAAACTATGATCAGAAATATGCCCTTGAAACTTTATGTTCAATATTCAAGCAATTGAAGATAATTAAGTCATTGTCTCACAATTTGGCCATAATTCTTGGTTGGCTGAGTGTAGTAAGTCAAAAAAACTGTTTTGCATTTGGGTTTGGTTCTTCTTCAAGATTTTCTATATTTTCCTAAAAGGTATAACCAGCTACATCATAAACCATTTGTATGTAAGGATTTTCAATTGTATCCACATTATTTGTTTTAAATCTAATCCCCCTTCAAACTCATTTAAGTTCACTGATGATTGTACTTCATTACCCCATTAGGTGCTACAAATCAATAGTTTCTCATGTCGTGTCCACTCAAAATAATTGGGGACAAACTCTTTTCTCAGCAAATGCCCATTCACTTCAGCAATAGGAAGGAAACAAATGTGTTTGCACTTTTTACATGGACATCTGATCTTTGGGTCATCCATACATGTAGGTTGAGAACATGCATAATGAATAAAAGCTTCAACTCTCTAAAAAAACTCAGGATTAATGAAACCATGAGCCATTAATTGTCTATACATCCAAGATCTATTAACATTACTCATTTATGCAAAACTGTTAATTTCAAACATTGATTCCATAGTTAATATCCTTCACGTTCCCTAAAGTTTAGAGAACATCTAAACTTTTCAGAACATCCCCTAAGTTTTAACTAATTGAATTAATCCCTAAAGTTTACACCTGTGAATCAAGCAAATAAGTTCTCGTTGTGACTTCTAGACTCGTGGTATTTTTCACCGATAAGCATCACGGGATCTACATCACGGGTTATGGGTTAAGATAAAAAATATTTATTAATTGAAGATCTTTTTTTCTGTTTGTAATCATATATGTTAGAAGAGATTTAAAGACACACTTAAGGAAGTGAAAGGGAAAAGCAATAACTGCTTGATTTGGTACGGGAACATAAAATGAATTATTTGTTTAGATATTGCTATTGAAATTTAAAATTAATGTTAGAAGTTTGATATTTAACCTAAATTAACTATGTACTTGTAACAAATATAATAAGTAAAGATAAAAATATGAATAATTTGATTAATAAATTATTGTAACACATAAAAATGATCTAATATGTTTAGAAGAAAATTATTATTATATTAAAAAAGATGCCTGTAAAGATTCACACATGAAAAGTAAAGGGAACCTAATCAATTTAGATAGCTTCAATGAAATAACCAATTGACAAAATTAAGATATTTGGAACTATAAGTCAAACCATTCTATATTAATTCATTGATAAACCAAAGTTCATACTACAAACAAGTTTCGGTTGGTGCAGGCCATTTACATTAAAAATACAGGCAGTTCAAATGTGAGGTTCAAATCACAAACAAATACCCAAATTAAACCACGTACATAAAACCTAGTAAATAACAAAACTCACTTGCCTCAACCAACACGCAGAAGAAGTCACTGAAGCACGTTAAGGAAGAAGATATTGAGCTAACAACAAAAGAAGATAACCAAAACAAAGCAAAGAAGATAATGGATTTTAAAGCAGTACGTAAATTGATATAAATTCATGTTCAGAAGTCTTAGTTATAGCATTTGATTGTTGCCACGTCATGCAAGAAAATCCAATCATTTGCCTTTTAAAACATAAAAAGGATGATAAAAGTTCTCTTTTTAATGAAGAAAAAAGACGTAATATGACTATGCTGCAAAATATAGAAACAGATACAAATTCAATTAAAATGTGTAGAAAATCGTTGTTGACATTGTCAATTAGCAAAGGAAATGAATGTCAAAATTGAATACCTACTGAAGCTTCTCTTTAATCTCCATGAAAATAGAAATATTGCCAACAAATGAGTTCTTACAACCAAGAAATAATCAATAAAATCTTAGCTAGGAACATTAAGTATTTGAAAGAGATCTTAAGTCAACTGGATAAACTTGAAAATATTACTTTTACATATTTTCCGCTCAATTCCTTTAAATAACATATTAACAATCTGGAGGCAACAATATATACATCCGTAACATACTTATTACTGAATAAACAACACAAGAAATGAAAATTTGTGGCCATGAAGGAACCTGAAACTTTCAATATGAAGCATAATCAACCAAGGCCATCAAAACAAGAAAAAAAGTATAATCTAAGTTTCAACAATGTTTTATAGATTCCCATCAATCCAAAAACAAAAAAAACTCTTAAACAAAGTACATGGACAAGGTTATTGTTTGAGGAACCTATCCACACAAAATCTGAAAGACATCCAAACGAAAAAAATTATGATAGCTAAAAACATAAGTGAAACTAATAGTCTAAATGATGCCCCTGAGACATAGTCCTAGCAATGGAAACCCTCTTATAAATATTACTGCAAGAATCAAAACAGAACAAATGGTGTAAAACTGAGGAATGGGGGAGAGTAGACAAAAAATGGAACCTTAAGCATTTATGGTGAGAAGGTCAAATTATAATTTGAAGGGAAAAATAAGACTTCTTGCATCTATAACGCATTATCTAGTTGGCAGGAAAGCCACATTATAGGCGCGAATGGTATAATTATAAGCATGTCGGCATTTTTCGAGTTAAGTGATTATGTCGTGGATTATTGGCATTAACAAAAGATCATCCCAAAATGATATGTTGTATATCTTCAATTTCTCGCATTTTATATATAAAAAAAAGTTAAGAGATAAAAGGTGATATAATGGTCAATATTTCCCTTATTGTCAAATTAAAGAGTCAAAATGGAGTGTTTGAAGTGATTTTGTGTTAGTACTTTGAGGCAAAAATTATATCATAAATATGAGATTTCTTTTCTAAGAGGTTATGCTATACATAACATGTAAAATTCTTAATGAAATTAATATAATACTGGAGATCATCAATAGGTGAATGAAAAAGGTTTAAACATCAAAAAACAAGAATTGTAAGGGGTAAGAAGAAATAATTTTAGATGTAAAAAAAAAGGAAGATTGTGTCTTGATGTTCTTTGCTTGAATCTTGAGTTTTTCTCCAAGTTTATACTTATATTCCAATTCGCTTTTTATAGTACAAAACCTTATAACTTTTACAAATTTTAATGCTAACACAGGATCAATACGGGTTTGTGTTGCTTACCATGCTACTAGTAAATAGTCAATGTTGCAGTAACTAACAACTTTGAACCAAAACTAAAGGTAAACTTAAGGACCAAAAAAGATCTAAAATAAAAAAGGCTTTTAGAGCCACCATTTCAAGCTCTTAACATCATTGATCATATGGAATGTGAGAGGATTAACTACTCTAAAATTCAATAGCTAATATAAGATTTTATTAGTAGCAAAAAGCTTTGCCTTATAGGTCTCTTCGAAAAAATAAAAGATAATCCTTATAATAAAGGATTATGGTCTTTTAGGAAGAATTGAAGATTAACATTGAACCACCATTAAGAACACGTTTATGGGTTAACTACGATAGTTTATAACCCCAATAAAGTTAGAATTCTTCAAACCACATCCACTGACTTATACACATATCCTTAAACTTCACTCATTGTCCAACCACTATCAACTTCACAATTGTATATATAGTAAATCGTTCCTTTTAAAGAACCACATTTTGGAAATAAGTAATAGAAATTAACTATTATGTGATTTCCTCTTTGATGATCCTAAGTGATTTCAATAATACTATATACTCACAATATTTTGAGGAATGGGATGCATGCTACAAGCACTTAAGTTTTAAGTTCAAGGATTATATGTCACAAATAAAGTTCATTAACCTTAACTGTAGTTCATGTCACTATATATGGTCTAACAAGCAGAGTGGCAAATGGCTAATTAGAATGAAACTATATAGAGCATTAATCAATACCTAATGGATGATTGAATTTCCTTTGAATGATGCTTACTTTGGAAACAATATTTCTTTTGATCACTCTCTAATTGAAATCCATAACCTACGCATTCATAAGAGTATAACCTCTCCATTTAGATTTAATAAATATTTGATTAGTCTAGTAAGATTTGAGGAAGTAGTTCCCAAAGGCACGTCTTTCCAAATTAAGGGATTTGAAGCTAAGACATGCTTAAGGAAATTACAATCAAAGAAAGGAGCTTAAAGTCCTCAATAAAAATCACTTTAACAATACAATGGTGGCAATCCAAACTCTAGCAAACAACTACATAAAATACAAGGTGATCTTTAACTCAAGTAAATAAATGAATCTCTTAAGAGAAACAAGCTTTACTTGAGTATTCATAAGAACTAGAGCCACATAACTCTCTCATTAAACAAAATTCAATGATCCAATGGCCGAGATATAGGGATAAGAACACCACCTTCTCCTATAACGTAATTCTTGTTATAAGGAACCAAACCAAGATCTCCTCACTATTATATCAAGTTGTGAGCATAATTTGTAAGTAAGAGGAGATCAATCAAAAAGATTCAATATAATTTTAAATACCAATGTTTTTAATCTATATTATTGTATGGAGTTAGAGGATGCAATGTACATGGTCATGAAAGTAGAAAGACAACTTAAAAAAAGAACAAACTATGGAGTAAAGAGGATGACAAAACTCCAAAGATAAAGCATGAAACATTCACACCACCAGTGCAAGCATTAAGCTGAGAAAAAGTTATAACTGATTCCACTTCAATAACTAAGAATTGAGATATTAAATAACTTTACATGCTTTGAAAGAGGGTATTTAGCTACTCAATATTCCATGATGATGTTGAGAGAAGATGGAAAATATGTGTTCAAGATTAAAAAAGAGGTGAATGAGAATATTCCTAATTTAGAGGATGCTAATGAAGATAAGTACATTAAGAGGCCTAGAGAGGGAAGAATGTTGGTCACTATAAGGGAATTGAGTTTGCATGTAGGAGACGATGATGCAAATGAGCAACAGAAAAACCTCTTCTATACTAGATGTGCCATTAAGGATTGGGTGTGTAATATAATCATAAATAGAGGGAGTTATGTCAATATAGTAAGTACCGAGTTGATGGAGAAGTTTGGGTTGTTAACTATAAAAGAATCTAAACCCTACATCTTATAATGATTGAATGATAGTAGAAAGGATAAAGTAACCAAGCAACTCATTGTTTCTTCCTCAATTGGGAGGTACAAAGATGATATATTATGTGATGTGATGCATATACAAGTTGACCATATTCTATTAAGGCATGATTAGCAATTTGACCAAACAATTATACAAGATGGATATAAGGATAGATACTAGATTAGGTGGGTGTTTAAAACAATGATACTATAAACCAGCAATCATCCATTATCATATTTGTTTCTTCTTTTGGCTCTACAGATACTAGATCATGTGGGTGTTTAAAACAACGATACTATAAACCAACAATCATCCATCATCCATGATCATGTCTTCATAAGATGGAAAGTGGAGTTTACATTAGATTAGAACGAAATTGGAGTCAAGGCAAGTTAATTTGAAGACAGACCAGAGTATAGAATATGTAGAGACTCAATAAACTTTCAGTCAATAAGAGCATAGTATACTGGGTATACTATACAGCATAATAAACCATACACAAGTATGTTTCGCAACCAATTCATCGAAAGTGTTATTACACAGTAAAAGAGAAAGAGGAAAACAAAATGCATAAAGCACTATAAAATCGCATGTTCATATTTACGTAGAAAGTTAACAGAAAAATAAACCCACAAAGATCAACCCTTCAAATACCATAAGAAACGAACCCACATTAAACTTAAAAATGTGCGTATTTGATTTTAAGTCCAAAATGTTCTCATCAACATGGCATCGTAGATCCAGCAACCACAAAATGGGTGCAGATAAAATTGTAAGCAGAAATCAAAATAAAGGACAGGATTGCGAATAACTTTGACTTACTTGATCCCACCCTCGTAACAAGAAAGCTAAAAAGGATGGCAATGAGCGACGACAGGGAGAAAACGACGAGTGACGGTGATGAGCGACAACGAGGGAGGAGAAGATGGTTCAAAAATACAGAGGAGAAAATGAGGGGGAAGGCTCGAATGGTTTATCCACGTCCGAAAACAATGTCGTTTGGTTTTTTAAAACTATTAATATGAAGATAACAACAGAGTGGCCAAACCATCAGATATTCACCGATAGAATACATTATTGTCAGTAAACCCTGACGCTTCATCGTAAATTTACCAACGGAGTAGTTATACCATCAAAAATTCACTGACAGATCTATGTTCCGTCGGTAAACCCCTGATGCTAGTTTATTGCGGCAAGCATTTTCCGGGCGGCTATGACTTTTTCGTTGCTATATTCCATCGGCAAATTTGCGGGGATATTTTCCCTCCACCTTTATCTATGGAAATTTTTTTCATCACAAAATGGAAAATTTCATGACAGTGTTACCGACGGATATTGATTTTCTGTCTCTAATTAGCTACGATATTTGTTTCGTCGGTAATTTTTTGTCTGTATTTATGATTTTCTTGTAGTGTTAGTCTTCAATTAGAATCGTCATTTGGTGTCTCTCTTGTATATCCCATTTAATTGATCTATTAATTGCCTTTTATACTTTATAATTACAGTTTAAAGTGCCATATATTCTTCTTTTTAGATATGTGTTTTGAAGAACTATGAGCGGTAAATCCTCTTTCTTCCACTTCGAAGGGGAAATTGATGACTAATAACATGTTTATGCATTGATCGATCACAATGATGTTGTTCCTATCTCTCTTTTGAAGTTTATTAGGTTATTCTATGTATAGAGTTTATGATTTATGTATGAATGATTTAGATATGGACTACTAGATCATTCATGTGTAGATTTACTACTAAACCTTTGATTATAATTCATATTTATTGTAATTTGATTCAATTATGGTAAACTAATGATTGTGCACTATTAGGAATAACACATCATAAGTTAAATAATTTGAGCTTGTGTGATTATTGCTTAGATCAACCTATTTTCTTAATTCTTAATGTTACTATTGCATTAAGTCTAAAGAACCTGTTATAGGTTATCTAATAATTAGATCTATATTATAATTCAAGTTCCAACAGGATTATTTTGTGAAAAAAGATTCTTTCATCTACTCCTAAATTATTTGTTCACAGATGTCTACAACAATACGTCTTTAGGTGAAAATTATAAGGCCTAATTTAAAGAGGAGCTTGTTTGTGTTCCAGTAATGCCTTTTTTGTTTCTATCACCTCACATGTGATTAGTCAATGTAAAACAAGAGCAATTGGCAGGTAGACTTGGCACACTTCCTGTCATTAATAATATTCATTCTTATCCAATCAGGGATGTTGTTCTCAACATTTTGTTTTCGCCCACCAAACTCAATATATTAGTCTAAGGTTAGGTGAAAGGGTTGGGGTTTATTGACTTGAAGACAACTTCCTTAAACTTTTAATATTTTAATAATATAATAAAATTTTTATGATTATGATCCGACTTCCCTATTGCTTCTATATATATTTGTACAGATGTATCACCCTTTGGCGAATACCAAGTAGAACTCTTATCATCAACGACATACTAGTATTATTTTCCTACGAGAAAATGGAGATTCAAGTGCAACAGTTATCTCGAAACATTATCAAGCCATCTTCTCAAACACCTGACCATCTTCGCCATTGCCAATTCTCCTCTCTTGATCAGATCATGGTTCAGCTTTTCACGCCATCAGTCCTTTTCTTTGACGGAAGCTCGAATATCACCAACAAAGAAAGATGTGAAAAGCTGAAGAAATCCTTGTCCGAGACCTTAACCCTGTTTTACCCTTTCG
>JANSVA010000218.1:51017798-51028747 GCA_025504915.1 Erythroxylum reticulatum | reverse complement strand
TATTGCGATCATCTAAACAAGTTGCTTCCATTTGAAGTAACCGAGCCTAGTGACTTGGTTGCTTTTGTCCAAGTAACCTATTTTGATTGCGGCGGAATAGCAATTGGGGTTGGTACGTCGCACAAGATTGCTGATGCCCTATCGGTAGCTACATTCCAAAACACTTGGGCTGCCATTGCTCGAGGTGACAGCAATATAAACGTGCCTCGTTTCGAAGCAGCCAGATACTTTTCACCCATCAACACATCTGAATTTGATCCATGTTTTGAGATTATCAACGGTGAGAACAACAGTATTGTATCACAGAGGTTCTTATTCAAAGCATCCAGTGTAGCAGCTCTCAAAGATAATTACGCTAAAGGTAATAGCATCGGCCACCGGCCGACACGAATTGAGAGCTTAACAGCTTTCCTATGCAGAAGGATCATTGCTACATCTCATGAAACAGCAAAAGGTGACGGAGTTTGCATTGTGAAACACTCGTTAAACTTGCGTTCAAGGATGAATCCACCTCTTCCCAATCACTACATAGGAAATTATGTATACGAGCCAGCGGTGGCGGTGGTTAACATGATGATGAATGTCGACGACGCATGCTACAGTGTGTCAAATCAAATGAGAGAAAACATCAGAAAAGTGGACACAGAATTTGTTAAACAACTTCAAGATGGAGAGGAACATCTGAAAATGATGAAGGAGAGGGCTGAGGCACAGAGTAGTGGAAAAGTGATCCCAATTACCTTCAGTTCTTGTTGTAGACTTCCATTTTATGAAACTGACTTTGGATGGGGAAAACCTGCATGGTCAGGCCTGGGGTCCCTGCCTTTCAAAAATTTAGTCATGCTCTATGACGCCAAAGAACAAGGTGATATAGTGGCCAACATCTATTTGGAAAAGGAAGACATGACCAGGTTCGAAAAAGATCACGAACTTGCTGTTCATGTGTCTCCGATTAATCCGGGATCCGAAATCTGAATTTAGCTAGCTGACCAAAGTTGATAATGGTTTGAGCTAGCTCATATTTAGTTCTTTTTGCGTTTTCCTCTGGTATACAACAATATGTTTCACTTTATCAATTTCTTTATGTTTCAAATTACAAAAATGAGACTGTTATCATATATGAAAGAGATTTGATGGAAAAAAGTCAACATATATATCGTACAATAAATAGGGTTTTCGGGATAAGTAGATAGGCAAAAGATATATACCAATCTCGCAATAGTGTACTTATTGATCTACCAAATCGATTTTCAACAAGATTGAAAATTGATCTACCCCAATATCTACACCAAGAAATAGGGTGAAAGGGGTGGAAACCAATTAAACATAATTTTACTCTTTTAGCTGAAACTTGAAACAAAGCCATATATGCACTGACACTTGTTGAATTTTGTAGCTGTCATATTTGACGACTAACTTTCTGAGTTCTCATATTAAACAAGTCCTGCAAACATTATCACAAGTTGTCTCTTTGATGGTATTTTGCTTGGACCTCGTTTGGTCAATCGGCGGAAATAATTTCCCGAAACAAAATATCCATGTATAACTTAAATATATTCGGATTGTAATTCATTTTATGGCGTTATTAAATGAAGACTGGGTCATACCAAGAAAACAGAAAACAATTGCTACTGAAGTTTAAAGTCAGGAACTCATATTTAGGCACCAAACCACTAATCAATACAGTAATGTTCTGGGAGATATAACTAGGGAAAGTTCAAAATCCTATTTCGATGCTATGAGCCTACCCATATATACAAGAAGAATCCCATTTGGAGACGAACTCTTATGCACTTTCCATTGGATTTTCCTTTCCTATTTGATTTCTTAAATTCCAGCAGTCCGTTTGGAATTTGGACACTTGTACTTGCTTTGTTTTTTCTTCTTCGTCTTGCGTGTACAATTTCCATTCTTATTAACGGTCTTGACTGATTGCAAGGGGGTAGGTATAGAGGGGGACAAAAATTTCTGTTCCAAAAGTGCACGCCCATTTTTTCTGTTCGAAAAGAGGATGCCATCTCAGAATTAGTAATAAAAAAACTTAAAGTTCATATACAAATAGGAATGAAACAATCGTAACATCATCCTCATCCTCTTTGATTTTTTATGTTAAAATTTTTCCTTTCAGATTATATTTCTTCTTGAATTTAATATTATTCAAAAGATCATTGAATTTTTTCATATTTTATTTAATTCAAATTTTATATTATAATTTTAATTATCAAAAAGTTAATTATATTAAAATATTAAAATTAGTCTAATCTGAATTTAATAATAAATTTTATTAAAATAATTTAAACAAAAATTTACTAAATATTATTTAAAAATATTTTAATATTATAAAGAGATTTTTAAATAATATTATATTATAAAACTATTTTCTAAAATAAGTAAAACCTAAAAGTACATAGAAAGTTTTATTTTTATATTAAATCCAATATTGAATATTTTATTTTTTTTCTTTTTTATTGTTAGTTTGAATCCTTATTAATGTTCTTTGTTTAAAAAAAGAATTGAATTAAGCCAATAAAAGACAAATCAAGATGAAATACAATCTTACCAAGAGGTTGCGAGTTCCAGAACCAAAGTTACAACACTATGCTACCTAAAAGCCAATAATTGCTACAAACAACCATCAAGTACCACCACATATCAATACAATTTGGATCTAAAGAGAGCTTGTCACTAAATATGTTGATAAGTAGTCTAATAGCTTTTAATAACTCCTTTGTGAATTTCTCAAAACTCCTTTCTTTGTTGATGAAAATTTGTTTGTTTCTTTCATCCTATATGTTCAGCACAAGGTATGATAGAGCAATATAGAAACAACATTTGATGTCTTTCTTAATATGTTGAACATTAAAGCTCCAAGTGACAATTTTTTGCCAATCATTTGGGGGGGGTTGGTGATAACACATTTTTGGAGTATTAGTTTCCGTGCTTCTTTAGTGAAGTTGCATTTAAAGAAAAAGATGAGAGGCACTCTCCATTTGGCATTTACAGAGAGTACACTAATTTTTCTTGCAATTAAACTTGTTTAGTCTTTCAATGGTGGGCAATCTATCGTTGATGGCTCTCCATAGAGAAGTGGTAGCTCTAGGGAGATTAAACTTGCACCAAACAAGTTTATACTATGGAACACAACTGAGATTTTGTTGAAAAAGCTTCCTACATGATGCATTACTGAAAATTCCACTATTAGATGGGCACCATCGATTTCTATCTTCCATATTATCATGTAACAACGACTTGTTGAGTTTATTTTGCATATTTCTATCAGACGTTCTTAACATGAGCTCATTCCTGTACAATAAAGTATTCGTAACATTATGATTTTTAGGAATCCTACCTTTAGTTTATCCGTAACATTATGATTTTTAGGAATCCTACCTTTAGTTTGTAAAAATCCTACATTTATTCGAGGGCCTCTTGCAATCTAACAATCATGTTAGAAAAAGGTTTTGTGTCCATTCCCAATTTTCTTGCTAATGCGAGTTCTGATTGTGAGACTTTCCTTTAGAATATCTGAAGTGTTTCTTATTGAAACATTAATTTCCCATATTATGTTACCTTTTATGTAATATTCACGTACTCATTTATACCATAGAGATTTTTTATCATCAATTAATCTCGATAATCTCTTCACAAGTATGAATATATTCAATAATATCAAGGGAATTATGTTCAACCCTCCATACTTTTTAGATTGCACACCTCAGATCACTTGATAGCATATCTATATTCACCATCATTGGATCCAGACCATAGGAATCTTTTAATCATTTTATCAACTATTTTATTCACAGCTTTAGGAATAGCTAGATGTGTAGCACAATGTATGTTGATTGAATTCAAAATAGTTATGATTAATTAAGCTCCAACAGTCATTGATAATTTATTTATACTCCATCCAAATATTTTTGCCTATATCTTGTCCACTAATGATTTGAAGCTTCCATAACTTCATCTTGTGGCAGAAATTGGGATTCCAGGGTAAGTGAAGGATAAAAGCACTCCCTTGAAACTAGTAATGCATCTCACCATATGCTCTTGATTAAAGGAACTCTTAGAGATGCAGAAAGAAAACTTGTAAATATTTACATAAAGTCCATTCAACTTGGTAAACATCTGATTGGCCTTTATCACCATTATTAATGAAATTATATCTACTCATTTTAAGATTATTAGATCATTAGCAAAGATAAGGTTAGTGATACCCATTCTTCTACACTTTGATTGAAAATTGAAATGCTTAGTTCTCTCAACAATTCTCTTAAAGAGTCTGTTAAAAACTTCCATAATAAGAGAAAAGATGTATATTGAGGCTGGATCTCCTTATCTAATGCCTTTGGAGTTGTTGAATGTCCATATGGGTCTTCATTAATGATTATTCTGAATATAGGAGTAGTGAATCACAATTTCATCCACTCTATAAAGCATTCTAGGAACTCCAAAGCTTTTATAATGTGGCAAAGGAATGTCCAATCTACATTATCATATGCCTTCTTCAAATCCACTTTCAAGATACAATTCCTTCCACCTTTATTACTGGAATATCCTTTTATGAATTCTTTCATAAGCAAAATATTGTCTCTAGTCCCTCTACTAGGTATGTTAGCCCCCTGTGCATTGTAAACATGGTTAACTAGCACTTCTTTAAGCTTATTTTCTAAGACCTATTTAATTTTATAAATGGAGTTGTAACAAGCAATAGGCCTCAAATCCCTCAAATGTTTATGTTCTTCATCTTTAGGAATTAGAGTGATGAAATTTCTATTAATCTCTTTGAGCGGTCTCCTCTTCTTAAAAAATTCAAAAACAACATCATGTGCTGTATCTTTGGTGATTGGTCAGACTTTTTTATGAAGAAAAGCATGTTGAAACCATCTGTCCCTAGTACTTTGTGAGGTTTTATACATGTAACCACGTAATCAATCTCATATCTTGTTACTGGTTTGGATAAAGTTTTTGCCTCTTATAGGGAGATGCAACCTTCAATAATATTCTGTAATAAATTAACTAAAGACTAAGCATGAGTAGGAGCATTAATGTAGCTAGAAAAGTAACCATAAACCTCCTTGAGAAAAAGTTCTTACTTAGAAATGGTTTGGTTATTAATTAGTAAGCTATACATTCTATTAGAGCATTTTTTAGACATCACTAATTTGTGAAAGAAGGAGGATCTCTTATCATCACCCTTAAGCCATTTTATTATGGATCTTTGCTTCATTAATGAATGATCATAAGATAGAACCTTTGATAGGTTATACATTGCTTAATTTTCTTTTTCACTGAGCACAATGCAATCTAGATTCTTGTAAAGGTTATCCTATGCTAAACTTAGAGCCCTCTTAGTAGTAATTACAATAATAATAGCAATAGTTACAAACCTATTAATGTTCTTTATATGTGTCTGTAGGGGAAATAAGTTCATTGGAAATAGTTTTCCTTGGAAATCCCCATTATTTGTTACACTAATTTTCCTTTTGTTTAGAACGATATTTTCCTATTCAAAGATGATGATGCTGAAGACATATCTAGTTGAAAAAACTTAGTGGGAAAGTAAACAAGTAGTCCAATAAAGTTGCCATCTCTAACAGGCATTATTGCAACAAAGTGTTCAGTGTTTTGATAAGATGTTTATCTACTTTGTAGTGGTGGCTCAAGAGAATTTTATTTAGGAGTTATTGTCAATGATATGAAAATTAAATATATGAAATGCAAGTATAACGAATATGGAGGTTTTTATTTATGATAATTCAGGTTTCTGAAACTAGATTGAAGTTTTATGATAGATGTGAGAAATTTTTTATAGATCACCTCCTCTTCTTTTGTGAAGAAAATTCTGTATTCATTAAGACAATTAGTCTTACCATTAATACAATCAAATCAATTTCATTTAAAAAGTTTGTGAGAGTTTAGCCAACATAATCATCTCTAATTTTAATTTCACCTAAGGAGAACTCCCCTTCAAATATTTAGGAATACCTCACAAGAAAATTATCTTATAAGGACTGCATATCCCAAGTGAAAGCTCTTTAAAAGAAGATCTTTTTTTGGGAGACTGCAACTAGTTAATGCAGTTTTTAATCATATACAAATTTATTAGTCATCTCACCTGGATCTCCCTTTAGGTATAGTCAAAACATTAGAAAGGTTCCTAAAGAATCTTTTGTGTATAAGTAAGGATCTTAATTCAACTAGTGCTGAAGTTAAATGATCTAGCTTATATTGTCTTAAAAACTAATGAGACTTAAGAATTAAACCAATAAGATCTATAGACAAGGTTATGCTTATCAAAATGTTTTGGAGAATATTAATTGACAATTAATCAATTTAGATACAATTGATACCTACTATCTCACAAATGCTAGTATATAGAATGCATAATCTAAGATTAACTCGCGTTGAATTGTTACGAAGATGTTGTTCTTAATAACTCATATTTACATCTGGAATAAATGCGAAGAAGCAGTAATATTGAGTATATTCTCAACTTTAGTCTCACCTTTAATTAGGAAGATACAATAAGATGGAGCAAACACTCTTCTGAAGTGTTTACTAACAATTCTTGCGGGATCCTGTTGAAAAATTTTGCACAAAAAATCCTAGGATAACATAATATGGATAACAAAAGGTAATTAAATGCAAAAGCTTCTTTTATTCTATGATTGACTTTTAAGGAGAAATTAAGTGCAATTGTAAGTTTGAAGAACTTCCTAAACCTTCCAACAACTTATGTTCCATGCAATAATGAATATGGAATTAATGCTCACCTCTTCTTGAGGCAGTTTTTCTCTTTCCATTTGAAACCAAATGCAATGGCTCACTTACATGGACATTTCAGGCACCATCTTACAAGAGTTAGATGTAAAGTTTTCCTGGAAACCAATGATGAAGTGGGAGGATTTAACTGCGCACAAGATTGTGCTTGCAAATGCCAAATATACTTTATGGCATGAAAAAATAAAAAATATTTTTTAGAAGTAAAAAAACGAAGGAATTCTCTACTATAAGAATTGATCAATGGCACAAGACTATAAATATTAACTCATCAATTGCATATAAGTTGTATCAAGCAACTATTTTCTTCGGCACCAAATGCTTAATTATGAAGACCTATAAATCGAAGAAACTAAGCAGCTTATTTAGCATTGAAGGTTGGACTTGTTTTAATCAGATTAAGTCTACTTGACTGATAATATGATTCATGCAGTGGCTACATTGTAAGTGCTAGATTATTTATCCCTTGTAAATTTGGTAACTCTTTTGTTAAGGCTTATTTAATGAGACTTTTTACATTATAAAAGAATATTTAAACTAATGAAGTGTTAAATAGTTTAAGGCTTTTAAGATAGCTGATAAGTGTGAATTGCATCATGTTTTAGGGCTTAGTTTGATATGGATTTAATTGTCAATTCAATCGTTTAGTATGTGTTTAGGTTAGAATTGTGTTACTTAATTATTTGTGCTAAGTGTTTTTATGGGTTAGTACAATTCTTTGAGCTTAAGTATTATATTTTTGAAGTACCTTGATATGTTTGTTAGTGTTTCAGGGTCAACATCAAAGAACGGAGAAGTTTCAGAAACACTTAGGCCAAAACAACAACCCACAATCACGGCACAATAGGCCACAATCGTGGCAGAAACATTGGAGTCAGCCCACGATTATGGCCTATATGCCACGATTATGACAGAAGCCCAGGACATGGCCCACATCGGGTAGATGCACAGACACTCAAAAACGTCAAATTTAGAGGGAGTTTTTGGACCTTTCGAACCTCGAAAAACCCTAGGCCTACCCAAAACACAAAAGGCATATAAAGAATAAGACAAAGAAAATGAAGAAGCTATGCATCAGCCACTTCCAAAAAAACCCTAGAGAGAATTGTCAAGAGATAGAGAAAGAGAATAAGGAAGAGAGAAGTGGAGAAGAAGTCGACATCGATGTACTTTTCGAATTAGGAATTTCCTGAAGTCACTGCCTCCCGTCTCTGTTCAGATCATTCAGATAGAATTTTGGAATAATAGTATGATGATAGGATTTTTTAATGTTGAGATGTTCTAAACTCACCTTCGGGGGTTTTATCTCTGATTTAATGAAATTTGATTGTTTATGTCTTTACTGGATTTATTGTGATTTAATTTCTGCAACTGCATAATTCGTTGATAAACTGAGAGAGTGAATCGAATGAAAAATAATTAAATTAGGCTAATGAGAGTTAGGTGATTTAATAGAACAAGAACTAAATCAAATCGGTAAATTGTGTGAAGAGAGTTCTTGCATAGGTTCCTGATAGATTTTTGGACAACTTCATATCTAATTATAATTTTGGATAGATTGTTAATCGAGAGATTGCAATTTCCATAATCTGATTAGGGTTTATAAATTAGGGTTAATGGTTATAACTCGAGAGAGAGTAACTAATCCTAGGACCGTCTAGAACCAATAATCCAGTAATTCATAATCGATTAGGTTAGCATTAAAGATAGGTAAAATTTTCCTTTCTCTTAATTGGTAGTTTCTTAGGTTAATTCTTTAGTGTGTGTTGCAATTACTAAATGTTAATATTTTTGTAATTGATGCTTGGATTGATTTGCGTTATTGAATTAAATTCTTGTTTTAGTTTTGCTATCTATTGAATTTCTGCACATTGTGTTGGCCTTAGATTCTAGGACTAGATTATCCCTCCTCTTAGGATCGACACCTTAAGTACTATACGAACAACTAGTGCGCTTGTGGATTATCGAGGTTAACTAATTAAAACTTACACACATCGGAAAACCACGATCGATAGCTCCAAAATATTTACATTAATCTCTAAAATATTTTTAAATTAAAATTCACTTCTTAAGAATGCAAATTTAATTTCTTATTTTTATATTATGTATTAATTATTATTATGCTTAATATTTTACAAGCTTGAAATTTGACTTATAAATATTGAGATAAAAAATTTATGATTGTATTTTTCTTTAAAGATGAAAATGAGAATATATTATTTCTTAATTATTATTATGTTTACAGCAAGCATCCAAGTCTTCAAAACAACTCAACTATACAAAAAGATACAATAAGAATGCTAGAATATTTAGAATATATATATGATATAACCTTACCTGTAACCTTATAATCTTTTAGGATCTAGTGGTAATGGACTAATCAATATTTAAAATAAATTAGAAGCCACTTAAACTAATTCCAGTAAGAGAAAGTGTTAGTTGCATTAGTTGAAAGCAACTTGACTCTAACGCAAAACCACTAACAATCTATTAAATCAACCCTATTGTGATATCCTATTTTCCAGTATATGCTTAGGTTTAACCCTAGATTAAGTATTGAATATACATTCATAAAATTAGCATTCATATATGAATTGATATTTGTTCACATTACAAACATAGCATATGCACTCAATTGATTTATTCTGGGGTATGAAAGAAGTGAAGTGAACATGATGTGAATTATGAAATCATATGTCTTGAATTTTAGTATGATTGGATTTCAATTAGTAAATTGAAATTAATGTTATGCATTGAGAAATTGATGGATTAAATCTACGTTTGGACTAGGACAAATTTCAAGTGGTAGGATAAATTGATACATGAAAATTTTGGATGATTTAGCCTATAATTGAGTGACATTTGGTATAGTGAAATTGGTGACAAATAGACTAGTAATTAAATGACAAATAGATCAATTATTATGTGACAAGTGGACCAATAATTAGGAGACATTTGGACTGATTAATTGGTGACATATGGCACTTAAAATGTGTATAAATGGCAGCATATTAGGTTGATACATGGCATAATGCCTTGGCCAAATTAAGATTCCTAGCACCTAGTGAAGAAAGTTACAGCAAGGAAAGTTCTACAATCTTCTCCTTTGTTCTTCACCTTTTCCACTGAAATTGCATCCATCTTCTCTTTGAATTGTGGTTAAACCCTAGCTCAAATTACTACATAAAAGTTACATTTTAATTCCTTACAAAATAGCTAAGAAATCGATTCAAAGTGGTCTTCATATTGCTGTCCAAAATCAACCTATTTTCACCTTAAGTTTGTGATGAATCATGCATGAATGGAGGCTTAGTTAATATGAAGTTTTGAGCTGAAATTGGAAGCTTAAAAAGTAGGAAGCAAATCTGATCTTTATGGTATGTTTATTAGTATGAGAATGATGCCTAAATTGGAATGAAATGTATGAGATGTTGATGATGAAGTGTGCTAAAACTGTGTTGAATAAACTTGGATGTTTTAAGTTTGTTCTTAGTGTATGAAAACCGTTGGTTATAGGTTGATTCATGGATGAATTAGGTCTGGATTTGAAGTATATTGAAGGTGGATTTATGCTAAAGAAAGATCTTAATTAAGTATACTTGAATTGAGAAATAACTAGGACTATATGCATAATAATGTAAAAGTTTCTGGTTTGATTTTTGATGCATGAAAGACTAGGATTTGTGAGCTATTAATTGAATAATTTTTGAACTGGAATTGGAGATTTTATTGATGAGGAATTGGAGTATGATTCAGGTTTAATAGAGGTATAATTAATGAACTATAAAGAGGTTGTTCTAACTTTGGTATAAAGTGTAAAAAAATCTGGAAAAATGGAAGAAGAATTGTTGGAATATTTTAGTTGTAGTGTTTTCAATGAACATGCATTGGTATTTTGGCAATAACTTGATATATAGATATCTAAACGGGGTGAATTTAAGTGTAGATTAAACTAGATACATATCGATATATTTTTTATGGAGGAATAGAATTTTAATTCTGTCTCTAAGAGTTTCAAATTTTGGCTTGAAATCGAGTTTTTGGATTCTGTCGCTGTTTGGTAACATTATGTAGTATTTTAGGTTTAACTTGGTTTAATTAGAAACTTAAGACATATGGGAACATTTTTTTAGAATAATGTATTGCCTAAATACTTCAGTTTCCTT
>JANSVA010000218.1:51000564-51012356 GCA_025504915.1 Erythroxylum reticulatum | reverse complement strand
GATCTAATTTCGTTTTCCAGTTCCTGTTTCCTGTGTTCATCAAATCAAAAATTTTCCTTCTTCAAGTTTGTTCCTCACATCTTAAATTAAAAATCTCTAGAAGACATCTTCACCCAATTCGAACCCTAGTCTCCTCAAAATTCCTGTTTTCATCATTTGCCTTCATTCTATAGCCCAGATTAACATGTCACCACAAAATCCACCATAACTCAATCATTCCTTATCCCATTAATCCAATTCTTGTGTCTAAATTGTAATTCACAAAAAGTCCTACAACTTTGCTTCTTTCCTCGAAACCCAATTCCCAGCCAGTTAACCTAGAAACGTCTTCATCTTTCCTATTCCAGTTTTATCCGATAAAAACCAGATTGCCCAAAACTTTTCCAATAACCACCAAACCCTATTCCAATCACTTTCTGGCCATTCCTCCATCAAATTTACCTTAAGTTTTTCTCATCTTAGTGTTAGTTTAACACTGAATTGCTCATCAGTGGAATGCTTTTCCTAAGGTGGAATATGTTGTTTTACTATTAAAAGATTATTTGCGTCCTTGCAGAAGAGCTCCTCTAGGATCATTTAAGGATGCTGTTTGCTAGGATTCTCCAGAAGACTTCTGTGTCTCTTCTCAATGTGGCAACTTACATGTAGAATCATATTCTTCTTTAAGTCAACTAAAGAGTTTGAAGTACAACATTTTGGCTATTTTTGCTAGAGTTCTCCATACCTAACCAAATGTATCGCGCTAGCCAAAACAATTCCTAAAAGCATTATTTCAATCACAATAATAAAAAAACGACAATGACTGTACCTCAAACTTGTGTCTATCTCAAGCGCTCTACTTGCCACACTGGGTCCCCCCTCTTCCTCTGCCTGGACTGCTTCCATCAGTACAACTCCTAGAGCTGCCTTCACCATTGTAGTCACAGCGATTGCCCTGGAAGTTAGGATGGCGTTACATAGCGAGAGTTAAGATCTGTAGGCAAAAAAAAACGGGTGTTTTGAAATCAGTTGCGTCTTGTGCTTTGTGTTTAGCCACAACCGCACCAACAGTGTTTTCGTCCCTTGTTTTTTTTAACAGCAATGATAAGAAATAGAATTAAACAACCCTTAGTTAACTTCTTGTCTAATCTACTATAAATCCAAATTAAAAAAATTAATTAGTCAATTTCAATTCTAGATAGGTTTATTTATTTATTTTAAAATAAAATCCTTTATTATTTCTTCTTTATTTGTCTAGAAAATGGCTTTGTTTTTTCATAATCATTTTTTCCAAATTTCATTCAAATAAAACTCCTCTTAAGATAATTATTTTTTAAGTTCTTTAAATATTTTTTCTAAGCCTTGTGATCAAGTTTTAAGCATTTATTTTTTATATTTACATCTTAAATAAAAACGTAAACACTTAACATGAAAAAGCGCAATGCCAGAATTTTTGAAGCCTCAGCCAAACAAAGCAAACTCAACCCATGAAATAAATAAACAGATGAGCATATATATATATATAATGGGCAATTAAACAAAAAAGTTGTCTTCTTCTTTCTCCTCTCTAATTGTTTTCTCATTGGTAAGTGTTTAAATACTTCATCTTCATTAACAACCCAAAAATCCTATAAAAAGGCATAAAACTTCTTAGAGGTTAAAAAAAATTTTGGCAACAGATCTATGCCTTGTATTTGCAAATTTTTGTCATCTTACACTAGTTTATAGTTAGAATGTATATTGTAATTATTTGAGACAATAAATTGAAATCATGAAAAAACAAAATTGGAGAAAAGATAGCTGAAAAATGAGAAAAGAAAAAAAAAAGAGGTAGGAGAAGAGGAGATGGTGGAAAAAAGAGCAATTTAGAAAATTTTAAGTGGTATTAAAGGGAAAAATAAAAATTTTAAAAATTTAAGGGTAAAATTGAAATTTAATTCCTATAAGGTTATTTTGTATTAATAAAAATAAATGACTGGTAAAATAGGATTATAGGATTTTTAATAGTTAGGGATATTTTATTAATTATAGTCATTAGGTTAAGTAAGGATTTTTAACAATTAAGGATAAAGTTTTTTTAAAAAGGGAATAATGTCAAATTATTAAGTGTAATTGAGTTAAAAACTACTTGAATTTTGTAATGTTTAGGTTTGCGATTAAGGAGTAAGTTAGATTTATCAATTAGTTGAGTCTGAAATTCAATTAGGGATAACCTTACATTGTACTATTATAATAGTATTTTTGTTATTAATAAATTAATATATAGTGATTCATATTTTGAATTAGTCGTTAATTAAATTAATGATTAATAATTACATATATGGATTTCTAAAATATGTGAAATGTGCCTATTTATTTTACAAATAATTAATAAAGTACAAAATGTTCTACATTTATATTTTGTTACGTATTATGATTATAATTAAGAATATTAAGGTAAATAAGATACGTTCATGAAATTAAATAGAGACTTCTTATAATAGGTTGTGAATAAAGTATATAAATCTTGAATATGTGACTTACCTAAGATACATTGCATTTGATAATAATGGATTGATAGGTTGTTTAAATATGAACGAACGATGATTAGGTATCCGTCTTTAGAACAAGTATCATTGCATCTTGATTCTTGAGGATGTCCTATGTTGATATCAAGATTTTAGAGTGGTACCGAAATCTCTTGAATCTTAGATATATTCTGTATCGATGGCTAAATAGTGAAGTGATACCGAGATGTCAAATCAGATTAAAGAATTAAGGTACTTTGCGTTAATATCTATACATCTAATTAAGTTTTGACTTAGCAAGAGATTATGATGAGTAAAGAAAAGTATAAGCCTCCTAAACAATTTAGATAACAAAAATTTTGGTAATTATAATATAATTTGGAAACAATTTGGGTAAGCCTCCTAAACAATTTAGTTAATAATAAAAATTTTGGTAATTATAATATAATTTGGAAACAATTTGGATAATTGTGCTTTAAAAATGATTGAAGCGTCCTACGATTCCCCTTAATACTTGGAGGTATTAAGTCATATTAAAGATCATGTTATGGCACCTTCACTTAACATGCAGTCTTGTTATAGCAGTAAGATTATGCATCTAAATACGCAAAAAGTACAAAAGGAAGCCAACACAAATGCAGTTAGGCTTGGCAATTGGGCCTAATCTGCCCAACGCAAAGTCAACAAGCTAGGGCTGAGTTGACCAGGCCTCATGTTATTCTAGTGTTAAGCTAAGCTGTGGAACCCAGATGATATGCACCTCACATTTAATATATTAATGAAACAAATATTTTTTATTTTTCAAAACAATGTAACATTTTTGTATTCATATTTATCTTAAAATTTTTACTTATGTTGACACTTAATTTAGTTCTTTCCAAATTTCTTAAATTTATAAAATTCTTTAAACTCATTAAATAAACAGGATAGAGTATTAAATACCTTTTATATTTTATAAACTAACATTCAAATTCAATTTGATTTAAACTTAATTCATTTTTTTTAAGTTTTTCTAATATTTTAAAAATCAAATTGGACTAATTGGTTCAACCGAAAATAATATAAATCGGATGATTCTCTAATTCGATATAATTTAATAAGTTATTAATATAAAAATTGATCAATTTATTAATAAATCAGTTGAAACCGTTGATTCTTCGACTATGATCGCTTTTACTTTTTACCATCTTCTCTTGTCAGGTCCCACAATTTCCTTTTATGGAAACTATTAGTCCCTCCATAACCCACAAAAGAACTTTACTACCATCGAAATACCAAAGGGAGAAAAGAAATCTAGAAGAAGATGAGATGAATACATAACATCATGCCTCTCAAAGCGATTCTAAAAGGTCTCAACAGAAAGGCATGAAAGAAGATGAAATGAGTTTGGGAATAAGCGGTAACGAAGAAAAATCTACAACTTAACCTTTTGATCATACACGTGTTCAGAATTTAGAGCCTCACGTTTAATTTTGCATGGCTAGGATGATTCTCATTCTACTAAATTAGACGCTCCTGAATTTTCCACGTGTACAACTCATCGACAACTAACAATCTTGATCCGTGGCCTTGAGCACCTTGCCAATTAGGACTTACCATATGGAGAACATAATTGCATTACTTGAACGCGTTTGAACATGTGGCATCAATACTTGAATGTGTTTGAACATATGACATCAATGTGATTCTTTTTTCTTCTTAGTAATGGATGACTTGGCCCATCCATGGCTAATGGTATACGTCAATCTAAAGTCACCACTTTGCCAGTTAGATGATTTATTTTTATCCTAATTGTTCCAACATTGTTTTTCCCTCTTTCATCTCGCGCTTTCCCCATTACACCACCATTTTCATAATGTTCATTGAGTCATCATTTCGAGGTTCATTGTTGTTTTGTTTTGCATTATTACTCTTGCCATTTCAACTTTACATGCCACAAACTCTCTTCATTATTTCTTACTGTTTGGTTCAATCAATTTAACTAAGACCATTTCCTTAATCTCTTTAAATTTTGGTGCCTCCGTTTATATGTTTTGAGTTTAGAACAACTAACCCTTTTTCTTCTTTTATATATAAATTAATTTGTTCATAATGGTATTGGATATCCTTTAATGATTTATTTTTATTGTTATTTTAAACTTTATACTAGACTTAGATTTACTTATTATTAGTTAATTATATAATAATAGACATTTGCATATTTTTAACAAAATATTTTATTTTCACTTACTTTTATAATTTTTACTTCTAATTTATTTTACATCAGATTAATAGTAGTTTAATATTAATTGAATTTTTAAATCTTAAACATTTTCTTTAACCAATTCGATGTTATGTCCAATTTTTAAAACAATAGTTTTTTCATCTTTTTTTAAATTATCTACACATTATCGATCCTTCTTATTTTCCTTCCTTTCTAAGAACATGTTATTAGCACGAAGGTTTTAGATTTCGTATCATATCGACTAACTGAAAGGCGCTGTACTAAACAAAAAATGATAAGAAATCTGGTTGTTCAGTACCAACCATCGGTCGGAGATTTTGCTTAGTAACAGGCCAAATACTGATCGTCATTGTAAAATTTTAAAAGTTGAGGGACTTATCTGTAGAAAAAAAAAATTTAATGCCCCCTCCTCTCGACAGTCTCCTCTCCTTTCTCACTCCTCTCCATCTCCAGCCGACAATCCACTATACCCAGCCCAGCCCCAGCGTCGTACTCATTGGCTGCCACTGCCCTGAGAGTCGTCGGCCTATGCCCACCATCACACCACACGTCTCCCCCACAGATGACACATTAATTAATAAAAACATACAGTGGCACTGCTTTAGAGAAGGCGATGAATATGAAAAATAAGCGGTAATTGATGGAAATGGTATAAAACATGTGATGTCTCATTTAAAAGATGAAAGAGAGACGATTGAGCCCTAAAAATTGGTCCACATATGGGAACACACAAGCTGCTGAGAGAGCAACAGTGAGAGCAAAGTGGGATGAGAAACAAAGAGAGAGAGCAACCTTCTATTGTTTGTGGCCCAAGCCCCTAACTGACAAAACTCGCAAAACCAATGCTTCTGTTAGAGAGAGAGAGAGAGAGAGAGAGAGAGAGAGAGAAGTTACACAGAAGTGATAATATACCTTGCTGATGGATGTATATGTATCTGTACAGGTTTGAAGGGTTAGTATTTTTTGTGATGGTAACTTTTTGTTAGAGGATAAATTTGGATTATATTGTAATTTTAAAATAAAATTAGGGATTATTTTATAAATTTAAAAAATTATCCGAAATAATACCTAAAATTTACTGTTATAAGTACAATGCTATATTATAACCAAATTTGGTACCAATATCGATACAATGATTAGACAATTCAAAACGACAACATAATTGGCTGAAAAGGCATGGCATGTTTTGGGGATATTATGACCTTGCACTGGTGCTTTATAAGGTCAAAATATATTCCCAAAAGTTAGAAAATTGACATTCTTATTTCTTAGCATTGAACATCACGGGAAATATGGTGTTCAATGCCTAATAACAGGGCATGGTCAAGTTTGACATAATGGAGGGAAACTCTCTATCTCAAGACTGACATTTGTCCTAGGAAAAGATTAAGGTTAATTTGCATATCCACTACAGACAAGAAGGCTATGGTTTGCATCCTAGGCAAGGAATCTCTATCCACCTGTTTAGATTTAGAAGATATTTTAGTTCTGAAAAACAAGTATCCTGATCTACCAAAAAGGCAGTTGACGGTAAGGCAGAACAAGATAGACAAGAAAGTAAGTCCTTAGCAAACACTTTTAGACACTAACTTGTGGTAGATAAATCAAATAATTCATATAGGGCAAAAAATTTTACAAGTTCATCTGCCATGGCATAAGTACCTGTACACAGAGGAATGCAAGATAACCTTTCACAAGTCCTTAAGGCAACAAAAGCAATCATACTTACCCACAAAAGTAAAAACATAAATGTTGCAAGAAAGAAATATGAGTGACGGGATAACGATGAGCTGAATAATAGTGGTTGAAGAGGTTGGAACAGAATATTCATCAAGTCGTAGTCAGGACCATCTAATGTCTAAACAAAATTCCATAAACAAGAAGAGCGTAGCATAGTATGCTCATCACTCTTTTTTTTCACTTTTTGGTCTAAGAATACTCCAATCAAGTTTTTCACGCTTTTGTTGCTTAAAAGAGCCTTTACTGCTACAAGATGATGATTGTAGACCAACCTGACTAATTTTTGGTGACTTGTGTTGGTTGTCTGGCACTGACACCATTTCCGACTGTTTCCTTTTATGGTCTCCATTTGACTCGGATTTTGGCTTAGCAGCGCCAGGAGATTCTGCCCCATCCATCGATGATCCATTATCTCTGTGAAATCCAAAAGAAAGGGATAGAGTTAACCTTGGAAAGAATCCACAAATGAAGCATACATAAACTTCAAACAAAAAGACTTATTTCTGCAAATTAGAAAAGATAACCAATTTCATGATTTATAGAATTCATCAAATCAGTACCTTAAAAAACTCCTAATTCACAATCTTACAGTTTATTCACCATTAATTTACTACTGTATAGCTCCCATCTCAACGGGGACACTGTTGAGCTGCTCCTGATTAACATGTCAGATAAGATATCCTGACAGCAGAATCTAACACATACTTTTATGAGGTAGTCACCAATCAATCACATTATTAAGAGCACTCAAAAAATAGTTCTTCTTTCATCTTGCTAGAGTCCTACTAACGCTGCTAGCCCAAAATAGTACCTAATTTCTAGCTTTGAATTAACATCACAAGACATAATATCTGCAACATGGACATTGCATGTGCACTATTTGAACAATTGAAGTAGAAGACAGAAAGAAGTTCATAGTTCGAGAAATTGGAAATACTCACGTGAAGGATGCATCTCCAGTTTGACTGCTAAAGGCAGTTACATTTGCAGAAGCTTCAGGTGAATCAAGGTTAGTTGCATTCTCATTTAGCTTCTATCAAGACAGCAGACCACGATAAGAGTAGAGAAAAAGCAAGAAATGAAGCACAGGGGGTCTTTTGATTGAAATAAAAAGATTCAGGTGGTCATTAGATCTTCTTACTCACATCAACAGAAGGGTTGAAACAACCAAATGACATCCGACCTAAGGCCGCTCCTGGGTGGGGATCGCCTTCCATTATTACCACACTTCATGACCGTAAAAACTAATGTAAGTTATCAACCAAAACACAATTACATGGTATCAGGCGTCTCCTATAACTATGCACATAAGCAATTATGTACAAGATACAAGCAGTCCGTGCCATTAAGGCCTCAAACCTCAAATTAAGACCTAAAGACTAGCCAATTGATGACTATAGTTGAAACATTTAGATTTTGGAAGTGGCACAAGAAAGACAAAATATATCTTTTTAGCAAGCTGTAGACCTTCTGTCCAAGGAACAGAATGCTTGTTGCGCAAACAAAAGAAAAGAAATTTGCTCAATAAATATATATGCCAAGCCAAATATAACACAAAGAAAAACAGGGGAAATAAATGAAACACATCGAATAAACGAGAATTGATCCCACTAGTTAATTCAATTAAACTAAATCGTCTTCTAAGCTACTTTAGGTAAACTCAAACCAGCACAAAGTGATTCATAAAGCAAAATAACAGGATACACAAATATTTTCATATGGGAAAAATTTTACCACTTTCTA
Organism: Erythroxylum reticulatum; assembly: GCA_025504915.1. Lineage (NCBI taxonomy): Eukaryota > Viridiplantae > Streptophyta > Magnoliopsida > Malpighiales > Erythroxylaceae > Erythroxylum > Erythroxylum reticulatum. The sequence continues at coordinate 51,004,163 of JANSVA010000218.1, read as the reverse complement.
ACAGTAGCATGGGAAATAAAATTTCCCTCAGGAAGAACATCTTCTCGTTTCTTGGACTTTTCCTCCCTCAGAGCTGCCCTTTGCATGAACTATAACAATAGAAAGATAGAAACTTTCACATACCAATTCATCCTTCATAATTCACACAATTTTAAAACAATATTGCCAATGCAAAGCAAACCCATATAAATTAACGCAATACCCTACCCAAATCCGAGCTTCAAAAAATAAAACAGAAACAACAAGAGCAAGAAACGCAGGGTGAAAACAATTGATGTTTTCCTTTCCTATCACCTTTAAGTTCTTCAAAGTATTGGATAGCTCCCGCTTCGCCATTTTTGACCTCCAAATACCCCTTCCAAGTCCAGCCAGAAACGAAAGTAGCAATCTTCAGCCTTGAAGCCTACTTCATATGTTTCTCTGTCCCTTGTTCCAATTGGTTTTGGTTTTTCACGCATTTAGGGCTTCTCTCTCGCATAAGTTGGGCTTCGACTTGCAATGTTTTGAATGGGCCAGACATTTATTTTAAGAATCTCTTTGTATTGTAGATTGTTAAAATGATAAATCTAATAACTATAATATTGTTAAATATTTAAAATTAATTACTATCTAACTAAAATAACATGTTGAAAATAAGTATTATTAACAAAATAACTCACAATGGAATGAAAATGCTTGTGATGTTGTCATATGTGACGGCGTATCATAACTCTCATGAGAATAGTATCCACTCCATTATTTCATTATGACTTGTAATTATGACGATGAATGTTAAATTCTAACAATAAACTACAAACACGAAGTAAACATCGAGAAGATCCTAAGACAAATAAATAAATAATTAAAATAAATAAATAAATAAATCATGGTTAGATTAATAAAATCTAAGCTTTCCTAATACTACAATTCCTTGGCAATGATGCCAAAAATTTGATTGATAATTTCTATGCTTATAAAAATTTATAAATTTTAATTGTAAGTGTATGGTATAGTTATAGCTAGCACTAGCAAGTATGAATCAATCCTCCAAGAATTGTAAGTATCAATATTAACCATTTTTCTATCATCTAACCATAAAATTAGGCTTGGATTTAATTAAAAATTACAGTAACCAAATTAAACTAAGATTTACATAATAATGAACTCAGATAAGGAAAATACTACGAATATTTAATATAAAAAGTAGTATCTAGGTAACAAATCCCCCTAAGAATTGTTAAATACTAACCTTTTATCATGTAATTAAATTATTGATTATTGAACTATGGAAATTTCTATCTTATATTAATATTTTTCTGAAGACTATTAACAACTAACCATCGGTTGATTAAATAAAATCTCTTTCTCATTAGAACCCCTAAGATTACTTTATTGATTTGTGAATTTCATTATTAGGTTTAACCTTAATCTAGAGGATTTAAGTCGATCTATCTCTAGGTTTGCATTCTACTCCTTTTAATTATGGTAAATTTACTAAACCCAAAAGATTTCTCAATGTCTATCATATGAAATCAAATATTGGACTAATATTTCAAATATATTAGTTCAAGAATATAACGCATAATTGAATCACAATTAATCAAATAATAAAATTGCATTGAATAAAAGATTAAATCATATTGTTATCACAACATAGGTTTTATCACACTGCTACATATAGAAAACAAAGCTAGAAAAACAAATAGAAATCATATTCTAAATCTCCCTTTTGTCTTTAATGAATCTTCTTACAATTTAATGCTATTTATCGGATCTTGTCACATATTATATTTGTTCAGTCTCAAATTTTTTATTTATTTATTTTATTAAACATGATCTAAATAAAATTTGTAGTCTTGCTAAATAAATCATTTTATTTGGAGTTTAATTATTATGTCAAAGTTAGGAGGATTTATTAAATGGATTGATGGAATTAAAGTATTAATGATGTAAGAATGTATCAAGGGCAAAATTGGCAAGTCACTTAAGGTTAAAAGACATAAGACTTATATTGGAGGGCAAAAGGGACATCTTACAACCATTAAGAGTATAAGTTAGAAGAAGAAAATTTGTTGTCTTGTTGTCTTGTTGGCAGTAGTGATTTTTTCCTTAAAGATTTGGAGATATTATTTATATGGGGTTCAGACGAGGATTTTTACGAATCACAAATGTCTCAAGTATCTGTTAAGTTAGAAAGAACTGAATTTGAGACAGAGAAGATGGTTAGAGCTAATTAAGGATTATGATTTGTTGATTGAGCATCATCTTGGAAAAGCAAATGCAGTGGTGGATGCCTTAAGTAGGAAATCATCAATAGCCATGTTCAGACAGCTTATCTGCCTTTATTGGAAGAGATGACTAAGATTAGAATAAGTTTGAAATAGGAGGAACCTGATTATATTGTTGCTACTTTCAGAGTGAGACTGATACTCAGAGAGAAGGTTAGGGAGTTACAAGCACAGGATGCAGAATTAAGCAAGCTCCGAGAAGAAATTCAGAATGGAAAGAAGATTGAAGTGGTAGTGAAGGATGATGGACTCATGGTTGTAGGAAGAAGACTTTGTATTCCGAATGTCAAGGAGGTGAAGGATGAGATATTGGATGAGGCATACAATGTGCCTTATGCCATGCACTCAAGTAGCACCAGGATGTACAGGGATTTGAGAGAGCATTTCTGGCAGAAAGGCATGAAAAGAGATGTAGCAGAATATGCAAGAAAGTATGTAGTGTGTCAGTAAGTCAAGGCTAAACACCAAGCACTTTCAGGCAAGTTAAGGCTATTGTCTATTCCTGAGTAGAATTGGCAAAGAGTAACCATGGATTTCTGATAGGTTTGCCTAAGACCAGTAGGAAGCATGATGCCATATGGGTTATTGTCGATCGTTTGACAAAGTCAGTCTATTTTTGGGCAATCAAACAGACTGATTCCCTGCATGTGCTAGCAAAGAAGTATATTGATGAGATAGTAAGATTATATGGGATTCTAGATTCCATAGTTTCTGACAGAGATCTTCGGCTTACTTCGAGATTCTGGGAAAGTTTATAAGAGACTTTAGGAACTAAATTGAATTTCAACACTACTTTCCATCCTCAAACAGAAGGTCAATTTGAGAGGACCATTCAGACCCTTGAGGAAATGCTCAGGACATGTGTGATGGATTTTAAAGGAGCTTGGGACGAGCATTTGCCATTGGTCGAATTTGCTTACAATGATTCATACCATTCGAGCATTCAGATAACTCTTTATGAAGCACTGTATGGAAGAAGATGTAGAACTCCAATATGCTGGGATGAGGAAGGAGAAAGGAAACTGATAGGGCCAGAGTTACTTCAGATGACAGTAGACAAGGTCAACTTAGTTAAGCAACGGCTTAAGGCAGCTCAAGATAGAATGAAGAGCTACACTGATGCACACCGAAAGGAAATGGAATATGAAGTCAGTGAGAAATTCTTCCTTAAAACATCTCCTTGGAAAGGAATCATGAGGTTTGGCAAGAAAGGCAAGTTGAGACCGAGATATGTGGGTCCTTATGAAATTCTTGAGAGGATTGGACCGCTATGGACCGCTGGCTTATAGGTTGGTGTTGCAACAGGAATTATCTTAGATGCATGATGATTTT